>OMLI01091581.1:0-14154 GCA_900302605.1 Rondeletia loricata
TTTTGTTCCCTGCTTGTTGGCCTGTTCTGTTGGTAATTTTGTTCTATTTACATTCTTGTTTTTTGCACAGCTGTCTATAGGAAATGAAAACTGTACACTTTTTATTTAATATATATAATATATATATATTTTATATATTTTTGTATTCAATTTTGACACCATTCTAGTTGGCACCACATCATTTGTCAGAGCTTTTAAGAGGGATGTATGTACAACTCGCCCAAGATATTTCTGTTTATGCCAGCAGCCAAAGTTCCTTGAGGGCAAAACCAATTCTGTAACTGGCAGCTATTGATAGCACATGTTGATATATTGTGCAGTATTACTGACTCGTGTTTTAATAAAAGTGCTTGTGACATCTCGCATGTGGCTTTTGACTTACAATGAAACATTTAACCCTCTTCATAGAAAATATCGAGATATATATCGTATATCGCCATTCAGCCAAAAAATATCGGGATATGATATTTTGTCCATATCGTGCAGCCCTAGCGGCAATAAGAAGATAATAATTATTTTCTTCATTGCTGCAAAGCCTACTTTTTTGGAATACAGTTTTCATCCTACAGCAATATGTCTTTCAGATGATACACCAGGCAATCTCTGCTGTGTATGTTTCCAGATGATAATTACAGTGCTATAAACGACATATGCATTTGTTTGTGTCACCCCTCAGAACCTCTCACATTCCCTCTCTCACTCATGTCACCAGAATACCCAACAGGCTCAGAGTTGTGTGGTTTGTGCATTTTCCCCCTCCCAATCACAGGGCAATAGCCTTCCTGGAGGCCTTGGCGTGTATTAAGTTTGGACAGGACTTGTTCTCGAAAACGCAGATCCTCTATGTGATCCTCTGGCTACTGTGTGTGGTAAGATCAGGATCTGAGTACTGATATGTTTCTGTGCCGAAATGAATCACTATAGTCTTCAGCAGTTAGTAGTACATCATGACTTAATATACATGAAATCCTACGCCATTTTCATCATAACACCATAAGCATAATCTTTCACATTTTACTTTTTGACTGTTTGACCACAAAATCCACTGTGTCTCACTTTATACTCACATTATGCTGTAACTCATCAATCTTGTTGCTTATAGATCCTCCATTAGTCATTAACCGGTTTCTGTTACATTTGATCTGTTCTTAGGCCTTCACTACATTCCTGTGCCTATATGGAATGGTATGGTATGCAGACAATTATGGTCCAAGAGAAAAGGTACGTGCATCGCTTTAGGTTTACTTTTTGTCCATGTACAGTTCGTAATACTTCTTTACAGTGTTAACAAACCGACGTTGCCTTCAGATTGACAGTCACAGCTATTTCCTACAGTATTTACACTCAGTAAACCTTGTCAGGGGTGTATGTTATTGCATTACCAGGAAGCTCTATTTATGGAAGCCAGTGTTGAGTATATGGTATATATAACTTTAAAGTAACGCTGGTTTACACACCTGGACAAGTGTTTAGGGTTAAAACAAAGAGTCAACTGACTTTACCGTTGAGGAGCCTCAGTGAATATTAACTTGCAGGCCTTTTCCCGTCAAAGATTCCTATCGTTCAGGTTACCGTGTAGGCTGTAGCGGGTCAGCTGGCTGCTATATGTTCCCTGTCCAGTTAATGGAATGTGTGTCTCGACCTCTTCTCCTCTCACAGAGCCTCTCAGAATGTGAGGACAGTAATTACACCGAATCTGGTGACAATGTGTCAGAAGGATTTAAAGGTACAGTTTGTTTTTTCTGTAAATCATCAACCATGTAAAAAAAAAAAAAAAAAGGCTCATAAAAGTACACATCCATCTTCAACCATTATCTTGTAAATGGCTGACCCCTAGTGGTTGACTTGGTCTTTTTACCCATAGATGTACAAAACTTATACTGTTCCCCAAGTATTTCTTTTTAAAAACTTGTATCTCATTTCAAAGTGTTTGATCCTCGTGTTTCAGAGGAGCTGGAGGTGGATGGTGACAGCCCTGCAACCAGACGGAGAGGAAAGGGCTCAGGAAAGACCAAATCCTTCAACGGCCTGGATAACAAGTAGGAATTGGAGCCAGAGGCTGGTGGGCCCCTCCTGAACTCACACCAAGGAGCCAGGAGAGATGGATGAGGTTGAAAGGGGTAAAGATATGATCACATCCTGGTGTATTTCAATTCTAGAGAAACCCTCACCTACAATAGAGGGGGTGGAGACAGGTGGATGAACAGGTCCATGCAGTGTTATTAGGAGTACAGAGAGGTTTGGACTACAGAGATGCACACTTATTTGTGGGCTGTAGTCACAGAAATGGCTCCTACCCCACTGATCACAGGTGTTTGACTGTGCGTGCGAGAGAAAGAGAGAGATGAGAGATGGCAATACAGGACTCCCCATCCTAGATTTGAACGCATGATCATTGTAGTTGATAAACTGTAATTTACATATTACATTTATCCTATGATACAATATATAAATGATGGTTAATGTAAATTTGACGGGTTTATACCAGCCTTAGGTCCTATAATCAAACTACTGTATGTCATTGGTTCATTGGTTCACATTTCAATATTAAAAGACATGTAGAATATATCACATAAATTGGAGCCTGTATGTTTATAGCACAGAAAGGCTTATAATCTGAGTGGGCAAATATCTATTGTCAATCTTTTCAATAGTTTCAATCATTTATTATCAATTTACATTTTCACAGATGTTGGTGTTCACTTTTTGTGTGTGTTTATAACTTGAACAGAGAGTGGAATGTGAACAGGAATTCAATGCAAACCCGGTTTAGTGTGGTAGGATGATTCTCTGAGGTTTGTGTTTGACCTGGATTAAAGCAAAGCACAGTTGAAGCACTTTTTAGAATATCCTAGATGCTCCACATGAGCAGTTAAGTTCTGTTTTCTCTGAAATACTGTACATTTGTAATGTTTGCGTATTTTGTGAATCATTGTGACCTTGAGTGACCTTTTACTCTCCCTGTACATCTGTGGCTGCTATCATTTCTTTTGTACTGTACTTTTTTGTTACTGTACTGATAACAGAGGGCAATCATTCAGATTTCTGCATGTGTTCAGGCTGTACCTGTCTGTGTGCAGGTGGCTTTGTTTTACTGTCCACATTCTTGCTATTGCCTACGTTGCATTTGCATGGCTGTGTCAAATCAACCCAAGTGTTTTAGTAGGAAAATGTTACAATGGTAGTGAAAAGGATCTTTCTGTCACACTGCACACCAGGAAGCCAGTATTGTTATTACTATGTCTTTCACTGTCATTGTAACATTTTAATCCAGCCCTTGTGCCTGTATGCATGTTCTCTTTTTTTATTCCTAACATTTTGGAGTTTGTGTTGAGTCTAAATTTCTTTATTGAAGATCTACTTTCTTTTGCTCTGTCAGTATCATCTCAGCGCAGATATGTCCCTCATAATCCTAGACAATCCAGACGCTGACCTCTGTGGACTGGACCAGGCTCTCATGCTACACAATATAAATGGTACACTGTCGCTGGATTTAGATGTCATTTGCCAAAACAATTCTGTTGAAAATGACTTGCATTCTTTTTTTCCACTGTGAATTAACGAAACATTAAAATGTTTTACATTTCCTCTTAAAATCTTTGTGATGTTATTGTTCTCAAGGAATTATCCCTGTTTTAGTTTGAATTAGAATGGCTAGGATAGGCAGCAGTACCTCCACGTTTCCCCCAGACCAAACACTGTTGAGATATTGAGTGTTACCCCACTTTCAACAATAATCGAAATATCTCTTCATTACACATCAATTCAATTATTTTACTATTAATCATTTGTTATTAAATCCATATTCCTAGCAAAGTATTTGTGTACTTTACAGTAGGACATTTTGAATCACCTTGCTTGACCTCTGAAGAGCGCTGTGCTGCAGCGAAGGAGAGCAGGATTGGCTGACTCAAGCTCTGCCCTTCTGTTCCTAAAGCATCAGATTTCACTCAGTCTGCACACCATAGAACTGAGAGACTAAAATAGCTGCCTTGTGCTGACCTATAACAAGATCTATTTAAAGAAACTGTTGATCCCTTTGAAAATGACAGCAATAAATGTATTGTCCTAAAAATATAATGTATTTTTGATCATCACATATAAATAACAAAATAGTGAATATGGCTTATGTAGTGATGGATCTATTTTCATTGATTGATTGACAAAAAACAGTGCAATGTGTTTAATTAGCAGCGAGTGCGTTGCAGTAGTTAAAGAATATAATATTCGGAGGCACCACATTGAGGAACACCAAACTTTCCGGACAAACAGGATCACAGGAGAGGGACGCTAAAGTGCAGTTTGATTGCATCTTATGATCGGACCCGTATTACCCTGGTGCGGTCATGGGTCATGCACAGACCAAGAGAGAGCTAACGTTACAGCTTCCCTTCGTGTATCCTGGATCTTGGCAAAGAACAAAAGGCCATTCACAGACTCCGAAACCATGAAAGAATGCGTGCTGGCTGTCGTGGATGAGGTGATAAATGACGACAAATTTTAAACTAGTGTGACATCCGTGTGTGTGTGTGTGTTATTGGTTATGGTTAGGCTACTGTTACTGCCACTTGTTATGGTTCTGTGCATTGATAGCTCTTTTTTTATTCTGTTTCTGCACTTTGTGATGTGCCTGGGTCAGATATGTGACCAAAAATATTTTTTTATTTCAAAAGTGAAACAATAAACATTGTTATTTTTTACTACATTCATTTGCGTTTGTTTAAAATGTGTCATTACCAAAAGCTAAAAAAGGTTTTAAATAGGCTGCTGAAAATGTCTGGCCCATCTACATTTCCTGGTTTTAACATCTGGCCCAACTGAATTTGTAATTGAATAGCCCTGCGTTATAGTGTTTACATCTGCAACTTGTGTGTAACCTGATTTCCAAAGGAGGGCAGCAAAGAGCCTTGGTGGTGCGCAAACTGTCACATGACCTTCTGGGCCTACTGGCGTGAGTGTGTTGTCAAAAATGTTGCAGCGCTGTGCTTTCATATCTCTCTTTTCCTCCCTCTCTCCAAATGTCCCTGTCTTTCTTTCTTGTCTTCTCAAGCTTCCTGCTGCCTGCAGCAGTTGATCGAACAGTCTCAGTAGGTGAAGAGAAAACCAGGATATTTCAGGCATGGCTGAGACTCCTGGTTCCCCAAGTCATGGCAGCCTGAGGCCTGAAGTGATTCTAAGAGAGATCCAGGTCAACTTGCTGGAGTGTAAAGTCTGCTTTGAGAGGTTCGGCACTCGGCAGAGGGAGCGCAGGCCACAGAACCTTTCCTGTGGCCATGTACTCTGTCTGGAATGCGTCACGGCTCTGTCCCACCCTCTGCTGAAGAAGCTGGAGTGCCCGTTCTGTCGACAGCTGTGCAGTGCAGACAGCACCTCCCAGTGCCAGGCTCTAACTGACCTCCAGGAGCTGCTGTTGTCCAGGAGCCCCAGATCCCTTGTTCCTCATAGGGCAGAGGGAGGCGTTGGCTGGGTTGGAGGTCTGAGGTCCGGGGCTCTGCAGCTCTGCACAGCCTTTGGTGGTTGGGGGACACTGATCAACCCCACAGGGATGGCTGTGTTTGGGTCATCAGGGACAGTAGTGGTGGTGCATGATGGAGACAGGAGGGTGGTGGTCTTCGGTCCTCAGGGCAGGAAGCTGCACAGTTTTGGGCGGAGAGGACGAGCCCATGGGGACATTTGTTACCCACTGGATGTGGCAGTGACTCCCAGTGGCTATGTGGTGGTGACCGATGCAGGGGACAACGCAGTGAAGGTTTTCACCTCCAGGGGGAGCCACGTGTTGACGGCCAAGGATTCCTTCCAGCTGCCATGGGGTGTGGACATAGACAGCTGTGGGCACATCCTGGTCTCAGACGTCCAGGCTGGCACACTCTCCCAGGTCTCAGTGGACTATGCTCGTGGTGTGACCCTGGAGCACCAGACAGCCATTACTGACCTTCAGCATCCCAAAGCAGTGGCCTGCTGTCGGGTGACAGGGAACATAGCAGTGGTGGAACATCTTGTTGATGACACACGTCCACCAGGGAACCACCGACACACAAGGTTGAGAGTGTTTGCAAAAGACTTCCACCTCCTGTATCAGACAGACAGTTTGAGCCTGACCCTGGGGTCCACGGTCTGGTTGTGCATGTCTGGTGTGGCTTTTGACAGAGAAGGAGATGTGATTGTGATTGACTCCAAACAGGGGATGATTTGGAGTTTGGGGAAGCTCCAGAATGGCCCAGCACTAACTCCCCTTGTAAGAGACCACCTGATCCACCCAGTGGGGCTGGTGTGTACAGCTCTGAACACACTCTTCATTCTGGACAGTGGAGACCATGCAGTGAAGATTTATTCTGCTAAATCTGATGCTATAGCCATGATATAATATAATATATGATCAGGCCTAAAGTATGTCAGATCTAGTTTATCACATGATAAAGTTTTGTTTTACATATATATATATGTAAGTATATATAAAGGATTTTATTTATTTATTGCAATATCAAATCCTGTGTATTGGTAAATGTATATATAAATGTATAAATATATATATATATATAATGTCATTTTATGTAAAACTTTATCATGTGATAAAGTAAATTTCACATACTATACTATTATATATATATATATATGCCACATATAGCCTATGCCTCACATGATAAAGTTTTGTTTTACATAAAATGAAATTATATGTTTTATATTGACTATTGATCATGCAAATAATCATAAATGTCAAAGTAATTGTGCTATTGTCTAATGTTTCCAAGTTTTGAAATATCCTAAAAATCTTTCTTTTTGTTTATGAAAAATAAAGCCTATTTTAACACAATAAATCAATGAGCGTGTGTGTGTGTGAGTCAGAGAGAGAGAGAGAGGGAGGGGGAGAGAGAGAGGGGGGAGACAGGGAGACAGACATACAGTAGGTCATACGGTTCACAAGACTAACTAAAAGTTACATTCCCATGAACACCATCCTCTCCATTCTCTACTCCAGACTATCTGAATATGCGTATTGCTGGTGCACGCAGATAACTCGTCACAGTGCCTCAAATCTCACGTCCACGCGGGTTTCCCCCGCAAAGCACGCGCCGTATCAAGAGAGATCCATTTTTCCCCCTTTGGCTGAGCCGACTCCAGTCTGCGGGAGGAGGACAGACAGCAGTCGTGCTCTCAGCGGAAGATGGCGGTGGGGATGCTGTCTGGCGCTGGAACACACTGCTGGATTTGCACAAGAAGCGAACTCGGATGGATATAAAGGAAAATGAACACATTCTCATCTCTTTTCCTCGAGGCCTGGACTCGTTTGGGGTTGTTTAGTTAGAGTCTGCTCCCTTTTATCTGGCAGAAATCCGGGCTTCTTGTCGGGGAACGTATACGTTGATATAGCTCCGCGCATACTAGACAGGGTGGGAGTGAGAAGTGGACGAAAATGTCGGATACAAAGGTAAAAGTTGCAGTGAGAGTTCGGCCTATGAACCGCAGGGGTAAGTGTGTGTAACGGTGCTTTCTGCTTGCACGTTTGTTTTATTCGCCTTTGGTTTATGCTATACATTCTCACTGCCCGGTTAAAGTTTGAATTTCATCGCCATATTGCTGCTTGCACTCTGAATTATGAGCGCTGGAGTCACACTTGAGAATAGTTCATGTACGGTGGGTAGGATTTTACTTTTCCTCCACGATACTTTACTTTCCCAACCCAACTTGTCTCTGCAGAAATTGAACTGAACACAAAATGTGTCGTGGATATGGAGGACAACCAAACTGTTCTACACCCGCCGCCTTCAAATGGAAAGGGAGATAACAGGTAAAACAAGGCTAACACATTTGTTGCCAGCAGTTTGTATTAGCAACAAATGTATCTGTTAATATAAGGCATTGTCCTACATTGTGTCATAACATTATAGCAACCAATGTATAGTGCAGTAAGCTCAGTGTATGTAATGCACCTCGCTCTGTGTGTAGTGTTTATGATCCTCTACTAGTGTACATGTGTTTTTTAAAGCAGGCTCTGGGTCTTTTGGAAATGTGTGGAAGCTTGCTGGGCTCAGTGGAAGATGAGAAGACTCTCACTGTCTGTCCCTCACTGTAATAACTTCATCTCACCCAGGTCATAATACAGTAACAATAGCATGCGAGGTTAGCATGTAACATCTATCCAGTCATTTGCTGGTCCACAGGTGCAGCTCAAATGACTAAAAGCACAAAGCTGCATTATAACATTAAAACATACATAGTTGTTCTTATAGCGCAGAATAAGGAATGACGATTTAACTTCACTAACTCATCAGAATTTCCAGAATTCAAACAGGACAAATTTGTTTTTTTCATAAATGCCAGTGCAATAGACTAATAGGAATATTGACCTTCTGCTGCTGAGTCACCCGCCGCTCCTTGAAACATGACCCATCAGTAGTAGTTACAAGTCTCAGTAGTCAGAACTTTAGTTACACGCAAAGTAATGCTTTGTTATGTCGTGTTCAGAGTTAAGACAGTGTTTGAACGGGTATGGCAGTACACTACATGCGGTGTCAGGCATTATCACGGCTAAAAGTGGAGAAAAGTGTACAGAACGCTCCAGGGAAAGGAAAGCTAAGCATCCTCTAATGTTTCATACTCTGGTGGCGTATTAAAGGTCAGCAAAAAAGCCTGTGTTTCTGCTGGCTAGAGATGTGATGTGCTTTCAGACTGTAATGAGGGGGTCTCTCTCCAGTCACACAACATGTAGGCTAGTAATGGTTGTATGCTTTGGGAAGTCGTTTAAATCTCGTGCCTGTTAGCGATGATCAGACATTATATTTCACCCATCATAGTTGCAGACTGTATTTTCCACAATGTTACACTTGGTTTGCTTGCTCTCTTCCACTGTTGTCCTTTGTCGCCGGTGATTAGACAGCTGACCTGATTACCCATGGATGCAAATTAAATCTTCAAGAATGCGCAATTGGAAAAACGAATCCAGAATTATTGTCTTTGTCCTTGTTTTCTCACCCTTATTAATGTTCTCACTGAGTATTTCATATCAACAAGAAGCTCTTGCAGGCACTGTAAGTGAAGGTCCATACAGTTTGACCAGACCCTACTGACTACTGAAAATTAAGTCAAAGTAACCAATATACATGCCACAGTCAAGGCTTTTCTCATGGCCCAGAGCCAGTCTTGTTAAACTGTAACATTTTTATCTGTTGTTCCATGTAATCAACAGTCAACATTAAGTGGTAATGGGCTTGCTCCTCAAGCAGCTAGGGCACACATTAAGGGGCAATCTATATTTAAGGAAATGATCGGAACAGAAATTGCCACACAACAGCTCCGTTCCAGGCAATTTAACAAATCACGCTCAAAGCTAACACTCATGGAACAGAATGCATAACAGTAGAACAAAAGGCTGTTGTGGGTGAGAGGTCAAATAAATGACAAGAACTGAGTCTGTCTGCAATGTTTTCTAAGGTAGGTGATTAGTCTTTGGATCTGATGCTGGATCTTTCCATTGCTACCTGCTGCCATGTTTTCGAGCGAGCCATATGCAGAATCACAAACTCAAGTCACGTTTTGATTCAGTAGAAGTTTCCATATCTGAATGAAATGTAACAACTTTTATACAGAGATTTCTTTCATGGACTTTGATGTACTCTTTATAAAATGGTTACAACTGGGGATGCACCAATATGTTTTATTTTGGCCGATATCGATAGCCGATATTTTCACATCCATATCGGTCGATACTGATACCGATATGCATTTTTGTAAGAATCTTAGTACAAATGCAAAATGTTACGCTTTTCAGACATGCCTATCTTAAGATAATTAAGTGTTTTTTAAACAAAAGACCATGTTCCATTTTTCGGGCAAATATTGGCAGTAAAAATAATATCGGACCGATACCGATATTGCTTTTTAAAGCTGATATCGGCGATTGTTGAATTGTCATTTTTTGGACCTTTTTTGTCTAGAGTCTTCTGATATATTGGCGCATCCCTAATTACAACAACCTCTACACTGTCACCCCTATACTGCTATGATCTGTATGGTTGAGTAGGATGGGCTCACTTTCACTCTAACAGCTGGACTGTGTTTATCCAAGGTTTATCCAAGGTCACAGTGGATACTTAATCATTTTTCCTTCTGCCATAGCTATGCATAACTTACCTTTTCAACAAATAATTGTGTCAATTGTAATTCTCAAGAAAATACATACAGTACACAGTATAGTTAAAGGGTGACCATGACCTTGAACTTGACAAGTAGCATATGATTTTTATTTATTTATTATGTCATAGTTTGAGTGCCAATATTTGATGCTTTTGTTTTCTCTTGAATATATAGACCAGGCTCATAATAACTCTTAAACATCTCAGTCAGTGCTAGTGCTGTTGATAAAAGCAAATTGAATTGAACTTGGAAAGGCTTAGGTCTCTGTGTTTAAATTGCCATGGTTTTCCTAAACCATATAATTTTCCTCTCTGCAGTTTGTGGAGCCACAGAAGGGGATAGCCTGATCACTAAGACTGTTCATGTGTGTTGGAAATGTGTCAGATTTACGCTTAGTGGGTATTAGCATGCCAAATATGCCCCAGGGCCAAGATCATGGGAACCTTTTCTCTCTCATGGGAATGCTCAGGCACAACCTCATAAAAGGCAGCGCAGTAATAGATATTTTCATGTAGACATATTTTAGTTAAATGAAACTCCTTACGCCATCTAATTAAAGTCTTAGGCTGTATATTTTGACAAAGGAAAATAATGACTGTTTGGATTGTTGAGTCACATACTGTCAATACTTTAAGAAAAATTTAAAAATGACCACAATCTAATGAAATACATGAACAAAGTCACTTGTGGGGTGAACTTGGAGCCACATGTTGCATTATTCAGTTCCATGTTGGGTCATTCATTTGACATAGAAAGCGTTGCAGATTGTGTCTGTATTTTGGTGCACAGACCAGACAGCACCATGAAAATATGTAAGTCATGTAAAGAATGTGTAGAAAGTATAAGGGTTTTCCTTTGATGGCTAAGCCTCCTTCTTTGCACCATGTCTCATTGTGGCAAGACTCGTGACCCCCCCCCCCTCCTTTTCCCCTGAGAAATTAACTATAATCACAGTGATGGGCCAGTGAAACATGGATGGTGACTTCAGGGCGACAGGTTGAGTTTCCTTATGTTCGTAATCACATTTTCTAGTTTCATCTTACGTCTGACTCGAGTTGGCACAAATGGCATATTTGAAACGTGAATCTGGGAAAGCAGTTTGGTTTTCAAGCGCCAGTCTGCTATCCTTTGGGGTTTAGACACAATGAAGGTGGGGGTGGAGAGGCAGAGAAATACCTGAGGCTGCAGTCTACAGAGGGGATCAGTGGTGGAGCATCATGACAGGAAAATACCCTTCAACTCACACAATGGGGCCGTATTACATCTATCATGCCCCAACGTGTCCATCAACTTGCAACAGTTGAATACAAGGCCATCAAGTCTAGGAAAATGTCTTGCATGTAAACCCCTTTTCAGTATACCTTATTCTACATACACAAGCATTTTGTAAATGCCATGCCAACCACAACTAGTGTTAATAAGAACAGTTTCTTTAGAGAGGCAGACTGGTTAATGTTAGAGGAAGGTGCTGTCTTTTATCCTCTTTCACAGTAGACATGTCTTTGTAGGGGTGATGATGCAACTTTTGTTTTCTCAACCTCTCTGCTAGCTCCATGGTCCAGCATTTCAAGATGATCAGTGGAAGTATGTCTCTATCTGATAATGTCTGTAACCAAGCTTGTAATTTCCCCTCTAATCTCTTCCTTATCACTAAGGGCTTCAAGAGCCCAGGGGGTTCCTCTCTTATCTCCACTTGACTGTGTTATCTTGCTTACTTGGGTATTGTAATCTGAATGATGTAGTGAGGAGAGGGGGTTCAATCAAAAAAGGACCCACTGTATACTGTGAAGTAATGTTCACTGTAATTTCCATCTCCACTGCTGGAATTCTAAAATAATAATAATAACTTTATTTATAGAGCACTTTTTCTTACAAAGTGCTTTACATAAAAATAAGAGACAAGAAGAATAACAATTACAATAAAAACACAACAAAGGATAAGCAAAGCAAAAAATAAATAAATATATATATATATACATATATATAGAAAAGAGGCAATTCATAGTTAAAGCAAATAAAACAAAGATAAAACACAGGTAAATGGTGTAGATAAAAGAATAATTCAATAAAACTATGAGAAGGCCTTCATATAAAAGTGAGTTTTAAGAAGTGATTTAAAGGACGATACCAGTTTTGCTTGTTCCACAGCTGAGGGCCCGGACTGAAAAGGCCCGGTCACCCTTCGTAATGAGACGAGTAGTAGGAACGACCAGGAGACCCCCGCCTGAGGATCTCAGGCTGCGTTGTGGCTCATAAGGGACCAGCATATCTCAAATGTAGCTAGGACCCTGACCCTGTAAAGCCTTAAACGTTATCAGTAAAATGTTAAAATCAATTCTAAAACTCACAGGCAACCAATGAAGAGAGGCGAGGATGGGTGAAATATGTTCCCGTCTCCTGGAATTAGTCAAGAGCCTAGCAGAAGCATTTTGAATTAATTGGAGGCGAGAGATCGTCTTCTGGCTCAGCCCTGAATACAGAGAATTACAGTAGTCCAAAGAGATGAAATAAAAGCATGGATGACTTTTTCGAGATCTGCAGTGGTTAAAAAGGAGTTAATTCAGTTTCAGGCAGTGTCCTTAATATTAGAGAACAGACAGCCAAGTTTTGAATGGAAGGAACTGGTAGAGCAAGAGGGGCAGAATAGAAGGATCTCAAATTTGGATTCATTGAGCTGAAGGAAGTTCTGTGACATCCAGCATTTAATTTCTGAAAGACAGGACATGATGCGATTTAAATTGACTGATTCACCAGGTTTAAGTGGGACATATAGCTGGGTAACATCTGCATAACAGTGGAATTGGATATTGTGTCTGCGAAATATGTGACCCAGGGGAAGCATGTAAATAGAAAACAGTAACAGACCAAAAATTGACCCCTGGGGGACACCACAAGAGAGGGGGGCCGTGCTGTTTCGGTGCTGTACCAGGAACGGAAACCACACTGGAATTTTTCAAAGATGCTATTGTTATTTTAAAAAGGATATCAATTGGGTGGAAACCGTTTTTTTCTAAAATCTTGGATAAAAAAGATAGCTTCGAAATAGGCCCAACATTGTTTAAAACAAGTGGATCTAGAGAAGGCTTCTTCAGTAGAGGTTGGACTATTGCAAGTTTGACACTCGAAGGGACAGAGCCAGTAGACAGAGAGCGGTTAACAATAAAAATAATATGTGGTCCAAAGGTATGAAATACAACTTTCAGAAACCAAGTGGGCTGTCTAATGGGCAGGAAGAGGATTTCATGTGGGAGATGGAAAACAGACAGATTTGCTCAAAATGGGAAAGCATGGCAGTGGGCTCAGAAGAAATGTGAAGTTCTATGGGTTCAGAAGAAATGTGAAGCCTAATCCCCTTAATCTTGCTGATGAAGTGATTAAGGCCTGCTTTACACGACAACGGAGTTTCAAAAACGGTAAAGTTTCATGTGTGTGTTTTCACACCTTGTTAAAACGATCCGCGTACAGACTGTAGTATGCATGCAAGGCCAGCGGGTGGCTCCGTCCTTGAGTCTGCAACTCAAGAGAGAGGCGAAATCCCCCCTCCCTTCTGCTTTTGGTCACGTGATCAAAGTGAAACCTAGCTCCATTCTAAACCGGAGAAAAGAGAGATTGAATGGGCTGAACTTGAAACAAGCTATTAAACACATTTGGAGAGGATTTGAATTGCTGTTTTTATTCTCAAATCTACACTTTGCTGGAGTAGCTTTAATAAACTGCAGACTCTGCAACACAAACACAGGTTGGTTGGCCGCCATTATTGTTCTTCTATTTGCGCATGTCTGTCCTATATTCTTCTATATGCATGCCCCACGTGGGGCCGTGTCGTCACTGTTTTCACAAGACTTGCGGTTTGCCAGTTCACACGACACAGCAAAGACGGCGTTTTAAAATAAATCCACTCTGGGACCCGTTTTTAAAAGGCTTGCGTTTCAGGCGCCGAAAACGCCGTTGTCGTGGGAACGGAAGGCTAATCCACAATAAAACTTTCCCGTTTCATCTGGAAACCGTTGTCGTCTAAACATG
>OMLI01091582.1:0-11845 GCA_900302605.1 Rondeletia loricata
ACATGCACACACACACACACACGCACACGCACATGCACACGCACACGCACACGCATACGCATTCACACAACCAGAAACCATATTGGCACAGCTTGAGTTTAGCTAAATTGAACATGCTCAACCAGCTGTAGGCTATTGTATATCACTGAGGAATGGTTAAATTAGATTCAGGGAGAATCTTAATCTAATGAATTGGTATTGTAGATGACCTACTGTGTCAAACTAACACTGCTTCATGGATTATCAGAGCCATTGTTGTCTAGCTCTTATAGCCGATGACATTCAAATTATTTGTACAGTGGGAAATGGACTCTAATTTGCTGCTGATTAAAAAATGAATTCAGTATTTTCAGATTAAAAGTATCAGTTCAATATGCTCCATCAGCTTTATAAAGACTGTGAATTGATTTCTTAAAGGCATCAGGTAAAACACACACATGCAGGTGCCACAACAGCAGCATAGTGGAGGCAGCAGTAAAAGGTTCACATCATAAATTTTACTATTGAACTTTGATCATAGATCGCAAAGTACTCACTGCTCCAAGTCAGGACCTATACTGTAAGATGTATTCAGTCTCTTATATGAAATGTATGTTCATACATATTAGATGTACAGTATGTTGAAGAGTGTCATTCAAAATCAGATATCTGCCATTTGAAGAAGAAAAAAAACAGACTCCAACTCTTACAAAATGATTGCTGGCTGAATGTATAGCACATTATGGGTTACTATTTAAAGTTATGAGTTATCTTAAGACCTTTGGTTACAAAATAGTTCAGTTTGTGAGGATAGAATCATCTGCATTTTTGAAATATTGACAGATGAATTTAAAAACCAAAAGTTCTCCAAAATGGATAGAGCGTTTTGGAAATAAACTCTTCATTTCTTGCAATCCTTATGTGAGTAACGTCCCAAAATAGTGAGCAAATGTGTGAAGGAATGCCAAACTGTATGTGCCAATAAGCAGGGCATCATCACTTCCTGGTTGAGGAGGTAATTGGTGAAGTGTGCTTGCAAGCTGTCACGTTACTAATACCTTGAAGTGTTTGAGGAGTTCAGAAGCTAACTAGAGTTTCACAGTGTCAGCATGACATAGCAAGGTATATGCGGGGGTGGTGTGTGTATGTATGTGTGTGTGTCTGAGATGGTTGCAGTTTTCCTTAGTTAGCTGCCTGCTACCTTTCAGCTAAGTGACACTGCCAGATTTCCACTTATACACTTTCCATGCCACTTTAACATCCTAGTCTTTTTTTCTTTCTTCCTGAGGCTTCACTGATCTCTCTCTCCCTCCCTCTTGTCCCACCATTGATGACCATTATAAAATTGTCCTGGACTTCCAGAGCTTCTCATCCTCGTGTTTGTTTAGCTGTTCTTCCAAGGCATTTCTCTCCCCACTCCGCCTTCATGTACTCCCTCCTTCCCCTCTGTCATTTATTTCCATCGGAGAGCATCGATTGGCTCATTTAAGCCCTTCAGTCTGGACTAATATTTCACTCTATTCTCCCAGCACCCCCTTCCACCCCACATTCTACTCCTCCAGCCTGCCTTACTCCTCTCCCTCTATCATTAGTCCCGCCCTCCTACCCTCTAAAGGTACCTTGATTGGATTGGAGTGATAGATTGACAGAATGAATCCAACTGACAGGTCAAGAGATCCTGATTGAAACGGCCCCCACAATTGCACATAGACCATTTGGACAACATGTACATGCACGTATGCACACACAAACCCAAACCTACACAGCCTGATAAGGAAAACAGAACAGGCGATGAGCAAATTATCATATGCTTCAAGAATTGCTCCAAATTCACAAACTGTAATTAAGTCAATGAACCCAAGTAGTACTATAACGTGCTGTTTTATAGATGAGATAAACGTTAGCACTGACACATACTGATAAGGAAATCTCCCCGCAGATTGTCTGGCCTTCGCCATGATTAACAGGTCACCTGGGGCTGATTTCATGTTGCCTGCTTCACGTGCGCGACACACACACACCCTGGGCCTAAGGTGTTGACGTGTCTCCATCTGCTGATCTGTTAGAGCATTGCAATGGTCTCCCAAGCTAGTTAAAAATAGGCGTTCTCAAAGTGACGCATCACAAAGTCACTTTCAGCATACAAAATATCTTTCCCGTCATTGTTTCTGTGTTAAAGTAGTATCCACAGCTTTGTCACGAAGTCAGGACTGACTGTCTTTGAGGGTGGGAAACACCAATACTTGCGCACACACACCTAAAAACCTTCAGTGTCTGTGGAATTTAGTGAGAGCAACATTGAGATGGAAACAGATGGTGAATACATTTTCTCACTAAATGTGCTGAAGTTGTCTATGCCTGCCCTGATTTGAACATTTTCCATTCATTCAGATGAAACAGACTGATGAGAAGAAATTGCCATAAGCGCATCACTCTGCAGAACATGGCTGCTCTTTTTAATATATTTTTTTACGTTTCCAAACTCCATTGGTAAAAAAACAGCATATTCCATTGCGCTTCCATTAAAACATTGGGGAAAAAAATACAAAATCAATTTCAGATATGATTTACAAAATATATACATGAAATATATACATATACATACAGACACAGACATATATACATTATATACTCAAGCATCCTTATTTGCATATACATCTGTGTGTTCATGTATTTGTATGTAAATGATGTATATATTGCATCAACTGTCACCAAATCAACAAATGAGTGAACTTACAATCCCTCTTAGACAACAAAATTGTCCATAACACTATAGGTCCTCAAAACCTGGCCATGCAAGAGAGACTGAACACATACCATACCTTTTTTTTTTTTAACCACAAATGCGGTTTCAAAATGTGAACAATATTACTACGCAAGTAACTTAGGCAGGACATCTCAAAAGTTCGGACAAAATGTTTCAGGACTTTCTAGCATGGCCAGCTAGTAATGACCTTAGTGAGAGAACCGAAGATAAAGGAGAAATATTACAGTAACCAACAGGTAATAAGAACAGAATATTGTACTTCTAGTAGTTAAAGACATCAGTAATTCTATATAAAAGCACAGAGAAATTATGGGATGGCTCAGAGGGGCGCAGTGACCTATGCTGTGCTAATGGAGACCATGGCAACGACGTGTGGATGGATGGACAGCTGAAGAGGTGTGTGCTAATTCAAAATTTTACATAGCTGGTTTAAATCAGAAAGGGGCCAGAGTCTGAACGAAGACTAAGAGAATGTACAGGAGCTAAAGGCTCAAATGTTGGACAGTGAATGCTCGGAGTAAAAGTTGGCATTGATGTGCTTCCTATGTACACTGAAAGCTGGGGCTGCACTGGGCGAGGACCGTTTTCCATCTTTACCCCCGACATCTAACTGGGGTGAGAATTCCAATAGTGCAATTTCAAAAATCAAGATTTCTGTTGAGAACATCCCATGATTTCTGTTGGTTGTCTCAAAAGGAGTTGCTTGTATTTTCACACAGCAGTACACTATCTCTCCCTTTCTAGTTCTGTCTTGCCACTGTGACCCCCCCCCCATCCTGCATGTTTGATTTCCATCTCGAACAAGAGGACCACAATGGAAATAAGTCTTGGACTTTATTGTGTTTTAATCCATGTGTATGTTTTGTATGTACACTGTGTGGTTTCAACCCAATAAAACTAAACTAAATACCCTTCCAGTCTCACTGTCCTTCTAATTTATTCTGTCTCTTTCTATCACTCCTTCTACGAGGCCTCTAACCCTGTTCCACCAGAAGATATAGTGCTGGCTGCTGGTGCTTCGCCTGTCCTTCTGTTCTTCTCTTTCTTCCCATTCCATCTGCCCCTGCCGTGTGCTTTCCTCCCTCCACATATCCCCATTACCCCTTCCCTTAGGCCCTGCACCATTCTAAGCCTCTTGCTTGATCACTGTCGCTCCTCCATTTTTGCTGCTGCCGTATCTCACGGGGACACTTCCTCCATTGTTCTTGGACCCCTCCCCTGCCTCGAAGCTCTTCTCTTCCAGTGGCTTGCCAATCCAGGCTCCGTAGCCGTGGAGGTTGAGGGACTGGAAGAACTGGTTCTTGGCCTGCTGGAAGGACATGGCTGACATCTTGGCCTGGGCGTAGGAGGGAAGAGAGAGGAGGTCGTCGCGGCCGCACCGCTGGCACAGAGAGTGGAACAGGCGGAACAGGTTGGACTTGGACACGCGGGACACGTCCAGTCTGTGCCTGGAAGGGAGGCAGTTAGAAGGCTCTTTAGCATAGTGGTGATAAGAAAAGACTCAGGGCTCAGGCATAACATCATAGTTTGTCCAGCAAACCGGCATCATACATTTTTTCCTCTCATCTTGCCATGTTCGCCTGTTAGCTTACATAAATGCCTGCTGTTTGCTGTTTTGGGTGCTTTATATCACTGCTTTGCTATCGGCTTGTTCTTACCAGACGACTCTCTGGTAAGAATAAGCCCATAGCAAAACTATGCACCTAAGAGCATCTAAAATTAATCAATAATGCTGTCAAGAGTCTTAAGTTTGTGTGTCGTCCTATGTCTGAGACAACCCTGCCACCTTCTTATATCACCGTCACTGCCTATATTACTGTCCAGGGCTTGACATAAACTTTTTGAGCCACTTGTCCTCAGATATTTTACTTGTCCGATAGCTAAACGTACTTGTCCAAAACTGAAAATAAAGGCCTATTAAAAATAAATAAAACCGACAGCGATTTGGACAATTATTATGACGTAATAACTTAACAATTACAACACAGTGTGTGTGTGTTTGTGTGCGTGTGTGCATTTGTGTGTGTGGGATATTACATATAAAATTATATAACATTGGACAGAAATTTAAACTGAAAACAAATAAGCCCATGTAAGCCTCATTCACCTGGACTGCTACATTGGTGCACTGTCACCTACTGTACATCACTTAAAGTACTTTAACAATGGGAAGTCAGTCAGTCTGAGACTTCCTCTTATAGCCTGGCCCACCCTCAAGGGCAAGCAATAACTGATATATTGGGGAAGAAGCGCGATCCCTCCCGTCCATTGACGCCCCTGTAAGTCTAAACTGCAGGAGGAGAGGGGTAACGCCCACTTTTACAGACCGGAAGGCGGTGCAGGTTTTTTAAACCGAGTGGTTCATCTTCTAAAACGGAGACAATCTCTGAGCATGGTGCCTTGTTTAAACAGAGTGGTTCATCTTCTGAAACGGAGACGATCTCTGAGCGTCGTCTTGTTGTTTTGGTAGCGTTAAATCCCCGTCTTTTAGATTTTTTATTTTTTTAAAGGACATCACAGCCGTTTTACAACTTTTTGTCGTCAATAATTTAGAGAGCCAATCTCCCGGACCGGACCCGTTCGGGCAAGTTAAAGCTCTATTATGCTTGTCCTACCATTTTTTTTACTTGTCCCGGACAATCGGGCAAGCCTTAATGTCAAGCCCTGCTGTCCATTACATTGTTTATCCCGGCACCTATTGCACGCTCAGCTGTCCCGGTGGGGGATTCCTCTTTGACTTGGCCCGCCCAAGGGTTCTTCAATTTTTTCCCTACTAAGGTTTTCTTGGAAGGTTTTCCTTGTTTGCTTCAAGGGTCTAAGGTTGGTGGTGCCGGGTAGGTTAGGTTAGGTGTTGTAGAATAGGTAGGCTGCTAACATTTTCTACTGTATGTCTTGTGCTTTGTTCTGCTTTACTGTGTTTGTCTTTCATGATTTTGTAACTCTACTGATTGTTGCTTAGTTAGATCTAGTTTGACTCATTTTCTGTAAAGTCCTTTGAGACATGCTTGTGATAAAGGGCTATATAAATAAATGAACTTGAACTTGTATGTGTCTTGAATATCACCATAGAAAAATATTTGACCCATAATATTTAGCAACATCTTATATTTGCTGTATGAGGAAGTGCTGTTACCAGCAGTTCAGGTTGACTTGGGACACATCGCCTAAATGGAAATGGACTCCAGCATTTTTTAGCATCTCCAAATTCCTTTTCTGGCAACAAATTCCAGGCAAGTAATTTCGCAATGATATGGTTGCTCGATCAATGTCACAATGATCAATAACTCATACAGATGAAAAATGACATATCTGGAATGCATTTTAGAGGCATACGGAGCTACTGGGTAAGTTAATTTCAATTCAAAATTTCTGCCGAGGCAAAGGATTGACTTGAAGTTGTTGGGGTTTAATAGAAAGTTATTACAAGCCACTGGAGAAAGGCAAAAAAAACCTCAATAACAGCACTATTTTCCTTTAATAATGATTAAGCAGTGGAGTGAATAACCGCACATCATAACAATCCAAAAGGTTAATAAAGTATGTGTGTCTCTATTAAGAGTGACAGGATTTAGTCTAGTTCTATTGCATAATACATACCCGTCCAGTTTTCCTTTGGTCCCATCCAGCACTTCCACACTGAGCTGGTCTGGATAGCTCCAGTTCACGCTGGACTCCTTGGTCTTCCCTGTGTGGCGTGTTGAGTCGTACACACTCACCCTGCCCACCTACAGTACAACCAGGTGGTGTGGGAGAAGAGAGGGGGAGTGAGAGCATATTTTGTTCAATTAGGGTGATTTAGCCCAGCTATGTGAGTCAGCAATTCCAAATAGAGCACGCAGAATGGGTTGTGTAATGTATGTCAGTGTGACGGCTTAGGGATGGGAGTTTCGACCAATTTCACTCAAACACACGTTTAAATGAAAGACATGAAACTGTTTCAACAACTAGTCTAAAATTAGAAATACGCTGAAATGGACAGAACTGCCAGCTATTTCTCAGGCTTTTGTGACCAACCTGCTTTTGATAATGTCTGGATGAACACAAAAGCTCATATCATGGCAACAAGAGGACAAACAAGAATCACAAACATTGTGTTCTTAAAATAACCATGTACCAAATTTGAAAAAGACAAGCAATCCAGAAATTGTGTTGGCAGGTAAATTGATGAATTTAGTGAGAATGCCCTCAATATTCCTGACTAGTGTAAACATTCAACTTTGCCCATAACTCGTACTGATACCTCTGGGTGGTTGAGTGTGAAGGGAGGAGGGAGACTCTGGGAGAAGGCATCTCCGTCTCTGGCCAGCCGACAGCAAACAGCCCGTGTCAGGTGCCCGTGGCTGTACAGATAGCCTGACATTAAAGACAGATTGTGAAACACAAATTTGAGTGGCGAGACACTTACAATTCATCACATTTCAATGATTAGTTTACTCTCATTACTATATATGTCACATTGGGGGTATTCCACAAAGGAGGCTAAGAAAAGCGGAGCTTACTATGAAAATCCTTACTTGAGTTAACCTAACAAATAAATCCGGAATTAATTGGTTCCACAAAGCCAACTTCCAGCTAACGTAATCAGGCTCGATTCAAGTCTGGTTTGAACAAAGATAATTGCGCGTTCATGACTTTAAAACACAGACCCAAGATGTCAAGCATGGAGCACATCAATTCACAATGGCGAAGAAAGTGACTTAAAGAGAGAGCTGCGATGTTCACGGCCACAGAGCAGCAGATATTAATCAAATAGTATGATGAATAAAAATATGATATCCAAAAAAAGGCAAAGCCATCACCACAAACAAAGCCAGAGAGAACATTTTGTAGGATATTGCAGATCAGTGGTGTGCAGAGACTGACAGGAGCAGGGATGAAATCTTGGAGAGAAATGGCTTTGTGACTCAGTTGGTAAAGGTGCTCACTTCCCAATGGGCACATTCTGGGAGTCATTTTCCCCTACTATTTTTTTCAGTCTCTCTTCACTGTGAACCGTCTAATGCAGCAGAAATGCACTAAAATATCTTTAAATGGGCACTTTCCCTAAATGATATTAATATGTAATTTTATCTAAACATTAAAGGTAGGCCGATAAAATGAAATGCAACATTAAACAACATTGACGTATCAAATTGGACCCTACCCAAGTAGTTTCTTTGTTTAACCAGTTTCTATGCATGATAAGAAAGCACTCAATAAGTAGGCTATTAATATTTCTGGATTATGCCAATCTATATGCACTAGTGACATAATAACCTTCATAAACGTAGGCTAGTGGAAAAATTGCGGTAGACCTATAAATGCCCTTCAGACTTCACTTATAGTTTCAATAAATTGTGATCACTGATCTAAACCTTTGTATGGAACCAACTGTTTTCCAACATGGAGAGTATGTAATGTATATTTTGTATGATGTTGTTTTATATGTGATGTACTGTTTGTAAACTTTGCTAATTGGATTGTTTTTAATATCTTCCTGCCCAGGGACCGCAGATGTAAATTAGCTATCCAGCTAACTCTGGCCCAACGGTTGAGTTGTGCATGGCACGTTAAATAAACTAATAAACAAACAAACAAAATGTAGGGTAAATCTCTCTCATTGGTGTCTGTTACATTCCTTTAATTTTATTTATATGGCATTTAAGTTACAAAATAAACATGAGCAGACAGTTAAAATGCTCAGTTTCATGTAGGCTACAAATTCAAAAAATTTCCTTTTAGAAAGACTGAAAATAGCTAATCTAATTTGTAGCCAAAATTAGACTACTGGTGGCCAAGAACCTATAACTGTCCATCTACGCCATTATTTGTTTCAATTTCACTAGGCCCACTAGGCCACTAACCTGACTGTGCCAGATTGGTTTGTTTTCACAAATCCATCTGGGAACGCACTCGGCAAACCTTTGAAAGGGGCAGGCACTTGGCAGGTGATTGGATGAACCATCTGTCTATCACCGTCTGGCAAGGCTAACTTCAACCAATCAGCTCAACAAACCATATGATGTAGTAGGATAGTGCCGAAGAGAGAAGACTGTAAACAAACTGTAGATATGCAAAGCCCGCCCGTATAGGACGCTGATTGGTCAGAACCACTGGTGGTTACTAGGCCACAGCCATGGCCCAAATGTATTATTATTAGGCTTATTTTCATTGTAATTAATGCAAATTATATTGGGATTGTTTAGTAAATAGGCAAATACTGTAGAGCACATTTACAAAGTGCTGTAAAAAAAGAGCTCTACATTTTAAGTGGGCTAGCCGAATCTTGGTACAACTGTAGCCAATGTCAAATTGTGATAGATTAATTAAAAAATATAACTTTTCTTTTGGATTTGACTCTGACGTACGTTCATAGTGTAGTCGTAACGACAGACCGCCGGGGCGGAAGTTCTGAGAAAAAGTTGCGTTTCAGTCGGGTCGGAGGATTGTTAACACAGGAGCTGTAGCTAAGCCTGAAACTAGCCTGCCCAGGACCAGGCTAGTCTGGAAGGATAATCTTCCATGGTAACTTAGCTCAGGCTTATTTAAACCTGCTTTGTGGAACCAAATTTCTTGAAAATAAACCTGACTTACTGAAATAAGCCTGGCTTAACCAGTAATCTCGCTTTGTGGAACACACCCAGTATGTGTTCTGCAACTACAACATGAGCTCTAGAGCTAAAACAGGGTATAACAATCTCACTAGAACAGTATGTCTAACCGAGTGTGATGGACTTCAGGTAGATGGGATGCAGGAAGTGGGTGAGCAGTGCCCCCTGCAGGCCCAGTACGTTCCAGCGCAGGATCTTATCGCTGCAGCTCATGGTACGCAGCCTCTCACCACGCTGGATGCCATCCCAGGTGGGCACAATGTCACTTGACTCCACTGGGATGGTGCCCTCGCCTGGCATGGCACCACACAAACAAACAAAAACACACACACACGGACAAAGGTCATGGTTCATGTTTACAGACCTTAATGTGGAATTGTGTGTAACCATGCACAACACTGATATACAATCATGTTCGTGTATGAGAGATGTGTGTCTCACCATTCTCCACTTTGGTACGGAGCTTGCCCTGCTTGGCATTCTCAAACAGAGGCTGGTGGCCCTCTACTTCATCCCCTGTCTCACTGCACGACTTATCAAACAGAGCCCCATCCCCACATGGTGCCGTGCTAAGGAAAACAGACAGGGGAAAAGAAGGGAAGAAAACTATTGATATATGCTGTGACACATACTAAAATGACATGCTGTTTAATAGAGAAGAAAAACATTGATCCAACATTGATGTATCATACAAATGGGCAGGAGGAGGAGAGGGAAAGAGGAGAGGATAGGGGGAGCTGAAGGAGAAAGAAAACATTTGATACACCCACCTGATATAGAGGTGAAAGGTGATGTCAGATTTTATCCGGAGTTTGTTTTGCTCAGCCGGTTCAAATATACTGTCGTCTGCGCCATCACAGTGCTTCAGCAGCTCACTGTACAGAAACCTGAGAGGGGAGATGAGGGCGAGACTTAAAAACAATGTCCTGTAGATTGGGTCCGAGAGAAGAGTATTTTTAGAACTAGGAGAAAAATTGACGAAAGAGCAAGATCTATTTCTACCGAACAAATCCCCTTCTGGAGATGATTTCTGCATGGCAGTCATTAACAGTGTCTCCTTTAAGGCTCAGCTCCTCCCCTTTAACACAGCGATTCCCTGATGGAAAAACATGAAACACACATTCAATGTCAAAGAACACAACAATGCAATGCCTCTCGGTTCAGTGGTGACCTAGTTCTGTGGCTTTCTGACAGTGCGTTCATCTAAGCACAGAAATCCATAAACTTCCTTGCACCATGCAAATATGTGGTAAATGTGCATTTATTCCTCTTTAGCCACTTCTTACACTATTCATTTTACTTCCTGTTAGCATTTCCCCCCTCCCTCGCTTCATATGTGTGTGCTAAATAGGCGTGGCATTGATATACCAGTGCCCAGGCTGACAACAGTCCCCAGGCCCTCCCCCCTCCTCATGACGACGGTGGCCAAGATCTTGCGTCCCAGAAGGCTGTGCTGGATGCGTGTGGTCAGGGCGTTGAAACGCTGGTGACTCAACATTGCTATCTGGTCATGCAAAGTGCTGCCACTCACTGGAAGCTAGAGAGAAGGAGGTATAGATGACAGGAAAGGCAAAATGGAAAGGAAATTAGGGATATTTAAGCTTTGAGGAGTGCAATCCAATGAAAAGGATCATAAAATATTGCACTATGGAAAATGTATGATTTTCTTTATTTTTTACTGTGATTCAATAATCTGAAGGGATTATAAGTACTTTTCCTGTTGGTGTATACAAATTTAAAAAGTAATGGTAATAAACCAGTACCTCAGCTGGGATGAGTTCCCCTGTGCGGGCTGCCCTCTCAGCCTCTCCAATCAGAACCCTCAGAGCAGCATCTGCTGCTTCCTGTTTTCCCTGCTTCTTGTTGGATGCACAGACTGGAGGGAACCAGCGTCCACCCAGCTTGGCCTGGTAGGTAAACCTGAGCAAGAGGGACAGAGAGAAAGTCAATCAGAGGAAGACATAACAGGGTTCCCACACTCACTTGGACACCAAACTTGAGATATGTTCAATGACTTTCAAGGTAGTTTGGTGAAATTCAAGGACTCAAAATTGGCATGTTTTGGGGTAAGACGTGACAATGGTCAAAACTAGACATTCCTCGTCGCCCGCGACGCCATTTGTATCCCCCGCCACAGGTGTAACGCCTAGGCCCTGCTAATAACTTGCATGAATTCGAAGATCGTCAATCGGTTCAAGCGTTCAAGGGTGTTAGTGGGCGGAGAAAACCCCAAATTTGACCTACTGACCCCTGGCGATCGGGCCATATTGGAGGCGATCGGGCCATATTGGATCGGGTGGTGCTGAATTTCCATGGGGTTCATCCTTGTACCACTTTCCATCACCCCTGGATATTTGAAATCCATCGGTTGAAGCATGCAAGAGTTAAACTGTTAACACTGGATAAAACCCCAATATTTGACATTTTGACCGCTGGCATTCTGCCACCGTAGATGGGGTGGTGCTGAATTTCAATGGGGTTCGTCCTTGTACCTCTTCCAATGTTCTCT
>OMLI01091589.1:0-18593 GCA_900302605.1 Rondeletia loricata
GGGTGGGGGTGGGCACTCTCACTGGCAGAGTGCATGAGAACCGCTGGCAGTGATGGGGGTGGGGAATTAGTGCAGTGCAATCAAACACTACAGCAGTGCTCCATACACACTTGAAGGGAAACTGGGAGTATCACTTTTGACATGAGTTCAACACTCACAATACTGCTCGTACATAGTACCCAACACTTTTCCACGACGACAGTGACAGCAAAGCTAATATTGATACTGGAAGGCAAAAAGAAACACTGGCAGAGTAAACATTGGCAAACAATATAATCAGCATCACACTTTGACCCATTTACGCGTTGGGTGAAAGGGTCTGTTATCAGCAAGTTAACTTCATGTAAATACTTCCATAGACTGAGCCATATTTTTAAAGTGATGAATATACAGATAGCCAAAGTAGCTAAGCAACACAAAGTCTTCCCTGAGCGTTTCAGACAGACAAGGATCTAGCTCCCTCTAATGGAAGAAACCAGAACTACAAGAGAAGTACTCCTCAACTTGACCAAGCCTTAACCCCTCTTCCATAGTTTTAGTTGAAGAATATGAAAAACAAATAATAAAATATGTCCTTAAATTGCAGGGATTGATTGTACTGTACACAACATGGCACTTACATTACATGACTTCAAAGGTGAAGTTGTAAACAGATGCAGAGCGACAGCAGGTAGCTGAGCTAAATGAACGACTGGCAGCAGTTCAACCCTTCCTCTCAAAAATAAACCCCACTAAAACAGTGGACAGTTTTCCTAAGTGTCTTAATACATAAAGTCACACTGCGTTCTTCAGTCCTCCCAGAAGAAGATAGCAAAGATAAATTCGCTATTCGTTCGTTCACTTTCTCTACCCGCTTAATCCTTTTCAGGGCGGCGGGGGGTTTGGGTGGAAGGTCGGGAGATATCCTGGAAAGGTCACCAGTCCATCATTTCATTATTCATTATGTTTCATAAAGTTATCACTTGAAACTCAATACGCTTCTCCGCAAATCCTTAACAGCCATTCTCTTTGCCATCCTCTAGAACGGGATTGAGGATATAATCTGAGGGGAAAAGACATTAATGCTTCTCTCTCATAACATTTTTGAGAGTTAGCTGAGGTGCGAGGGCATTAGAGATAATAATCAACCATTAGTGTGCCCTCATCCACTCGTTCTACACAAATCTCATAAGATTTAGAATAGGTGTAAACAAACTCAGAGGAGTCTTCATCACTTTTAAGTCCTGTGTATTTAAAATGGTCAAATGCTTTAATGCTGTTTATTAAAGTCATTACGAATAAGCCACACATGACAAGTTGCCTCAGATCCATGAAGGGATCA
This sequence comes from Rondeletia loricata, assembly GCA_900302605.1. Classification (NCBI taxonomy): domain Eukaryota; kingdom Metazoa; phylum Chordata; class Actinopteri; order Beryciformes; family Rondeletiidae; genus Rondeletia; species Rondeletia loricata. The sequence continues at coordinate 1,322 of OMLI01091589.1, forward strand.
CACTTACTCACACTGCACAAAATTACAGTGAACTGGACTTTGGTGAATTACAGTGTATTGGACGACAACAGTGTCTGACGACCGGCGAACACAGATAAACATTAGACGAGACGATCAGTTTCATTTCTCTGATGTGAAATATAACAAACAGAACAAGGATAACAAAGATCCTGATACAAAATACCTTGACAAACAACTTCACAGAAGTTAGCAATGCGTAAAAGAAAACAAACCAAACTTTTAAAAAGTTAAAACAAAGACAAAGCATGAAGAAACACAAGTGGCGGTGTGCCTCACTTTTGCAGGCTTTAGCTTGGTACATAAACCAAAACATCATGCACAACCACAGAACATTGTGTACATATGTAACCCCTAAACATATTGCCTGTAAATGTGACTGGATTGCAACGCGCAGAAAATGCCATGGGCCGACATTAATGTAATTTTCAATGTTCCGTTTCTGAGGTCACATTCTCATGCAAGATATAACACCTCTGGAAACAGAACAGGAGCCACCATGAACAGTCAGAGAACATGGACCAAAGTCGTGGTAGAGCCCAATTTTTAATTCTTTAGAACACCTAGGAGAGAAAGGCCACGATATTGTGTGTGTGTGTGTGTGTGAGCAGTGAGACTGCTCCTTTATAGTCAGCGGTACCACTACAGGTAACACTAAAACAATATTTTTTTAAGCTTGACTGTAAGTTAGTGTGGTTTCTAAAGAAAAACTAAGCAAATCTACCAAAAGAGCTTCATCCCCAGCTAGAAACACAATTTCTTCACCTGTTCCAAAAAACATGACTTTGTACTCTTCAGTTACACGAGTCAACTAAGAACTCTAGCAAAGGTAAAGGGAGTTTTCAATGGATGTAAATACGACTGCGACTGCTCTAGAATACATAGTATTGTGCAGTCGTCAAAAAGTACCTAACAAACTTAGTTTTCTTGGTGGGTTGGGAAGGCTTTTGAAACAGCATTCTACCCGTTTTCACTCCCAGTATTATAACCTATCTCTTGAATATTTCTGGGAACCCCATTAAAAAGATGTGTTGTGTAGCAATACAACAAAAGCTATAACCTAAAGCGGCGGTCTCAAGCTGCGTGAAGGCATCCACCCCCATGCAAGGCAGCGTGGAGCCCCGCACACAACAAACACCTTGCCATGCACAGAGACAAATACGCATAATGCCACTGTCTTTTTTAACGTACAGTTTGGATATTCTGCTCATGTAGGCTTAACTCTGACCCAGTGACTGCCTTGGCAGAAAGTGCACTGCACTGATGCTGACAGTATTCACGTCTGCAGATATACATTCAACGAACAACGCTTACAGTTTGTCAGACTATGAACATAATACTGACAAACACCTCACACAAGATCAGCTACGCTAACTGGTGACCACAATGTCATTTATGCTCTAATCACAAGGAGCTGGGTTTTCGTTCTGTATTGCGCGTCATTCATATGTTTCTGCAGCAATGCGTGATCTTGCATGCCACTGAATGAACTGCTGGAGAGAGGATTCTGCTGGTGAAGATGATCTCAGCTTTCACTTAGTACTTGCTTTATTCATTTAGCCAGCAGGGTTTTTGAGACCATGAGGATGTGAGAGCACACACGAAGTGATTGAACTATATAACCAAGTAAGATCAGTAGGCCTATTATGCAATTAGGCAAGTCATTAATGCACTGCAGTTATCACCAAGGGCACGCACTGGCAAGCCAACTGCTGTTTGATAGGTATTTCTTAATGGGTCAAGTCAACAACAGAAGGTTAGGGTTGGTGGATAAAGAAAAAAGAAAACAAATCTATTGCTATAAAAATGTTTTGGTTATTATGGGAGCTGACGCAATGTGCCAGGCTATAGTGCAATTAAGTAAATTATCTTCACAACAGCTGGTGTGTAGGCCAGACATGAATACACTGATGATTTAGCAAATTACTTTAAGCAATACTGCGTTTACTATCCCAGGTACTAGACCTCAGTACTGGGAGCAAGACTGAGAGAATCTGGGTGGTAAATCTTAGGATCCCAGTTCCCACTGTTAAGCCATACTACATACAAGACGAAGGCTAATAACATAAAGGAAATAAAGGCTTAAATATCATATCAAAACACAATCTGAAGTAAGCCAAAAAAGAGGTGTGACTGAAGAAGATTCACTTCACTTGTTCTCATCTACTTCTCCTGCTGTCTGCCTGACCATGTAAGACTGCATGGAACATGGACTATTAAACGGGGTCAAACATGCAAATCCAAACGGATGTGTGTGAACATCATGCGGGTGATGTGTGTGCGCATGTGAACATGGATGAGGTTGACAACTATCCAAGGTCATTGCTGCTTATAAAGCAGTAACAGGCAGGTGTTTGTCAAGAACAAACTAGACGATGTGCTCAGGAGTACAATGTCATATGAAGGTCAAGTGAACAACCATCAGGTGAAGGTGCTCTGAGGTCCCCAACCTATCTCCTAAACTTTACCATATTAGGGGGAAATTGCAAACCTGATGGCAGGTGAGCATCTATGGGCATAAACAGGAGTATCACTTAATGCTCTGTGGAGCTGAACATCACCACTTAGGAGGCAGGACTGTTTTCTCTTGCCCCTTGCTACAGGAGGCAGTAAAGAATGTTGACTCACATCTATTAAACTTTATTTGGGCATATGAATAACATATATGAAAGCTATGTCATTCCCTTTAACCATGATCTGGTGTGGGCAAACGACTCAACTCTAGTCTGGTGTAGGTCAGTGTCAGACTTTGTGTCCCCTTAGCTTCCATTGAGCAGCATCTCTGTCCCCGGGGCTTCGGGACAGCCCCGGGTGGTAGTGTCCCCCAGTCGAGGAGGTCCGGTCCGCAGCGCCAACTTGCCAACCCCCAGACCTCCTGAGACCAGCCCTCCTGGAGACAGAGACTTCCTGCAAAACAGAGACAGAGAGAGATGAGACACAGAGAGAACTGTGTGTGTGTGTGTGTGTGTGTGTGTGTGTGTGTGTGTGTGTGTGTGTGTGTGGCTGGGTGGGAGTGGAATCAACCAAAGACAGGATTACAGGAAGAAAGGTGGAAGGTGGAGTTGGTGATATAGACAAATGGATAGAGGGAGAGATGGGTGGAGGAAGGGACAGAGGGCGGGGAGGGAAGAAGGGAAGGGAGCAAGTGAGTGAAGGTGGTAGGGACGGATGAATGACCTGGCAGATGGACGGATGGATAAATGCCTGTATGGATGGAGCGACTGTCTACACTGTCTGCTGTCATGCTCTTTCATCCCAAGTTACTGTGAAGCTGAAGAAGTGGGAGCAACTCAGGCTGAGTGCAATCATCTGAAGCAGGTAGGCGGTTACCATGGTAATTCACCTGAAGGCCATCTTTTTCAGCAGGTGGGCATCCATCTTTTCTGGCGAAGGACCTTCTGTTTGGGGGTGCTCCTCCACAGGGGATGGGAGGAGTGGGGAGGAGCAGGGAGGTGGGAGGAGGTGGGAAGCGTCCTGAGACGGAGGGGCGGCCCGCTCTAAAGACTCCTTGGAGGCAAAGACGATAAAACATTTAGGTTTGGTCGTACTTACATGTATTACTTACACTGCAGCAGCAGTATGGAGGTCTGTTCCAGTGTTCAAAAGATCCTATTCTATTGTATTCTATTTTACTACATATGTTGTGAACAATGTTATCCTGGCGATTATAATCTTAGAGTAGAGCATGACACTAAACTGAGACTTGTTTTCTTGATGGTCTAAAGCTTTAATATCAATAACAGCAACACATTTACTCCCCTCTGCTCTGCTCTGCTGTACGATATCACACTAACCTGAGACTTGATGTCTCGGTGGTCTGAATCCTCCATGTCCAGAACACACAGTTCTAGCTCAATGTCTCGGTCCGGTTCTGGCTCGCTCTCTGCCCGGTCGCAGACCCGTTCCCGGCCCTGGCTGTAGTTGGTCTGATGGGCCTGCAGGTCGGACACCATTTTCTCTCCTCCGCTCATTGACCTCCGACGGCCACGCAGCTCTGATGCACAAAGCTGCTCACTACACACACAAACACACACAGATACAGACAAACACACAATTGATCTTCGGTTTTCCAAAGTACAGCAAAGCCAAAAACCCACCATTGAGTAAAACAGCAACATTTCTAGATTTCTCTATATCAATACCAAGATGAGGTCGGGCTTTCCTACCCTACCCTTTCTTTCATAAGTGAAAGAAATACATGGCCTGGTAATGTTACACAATATGGCACTGTATCCTTTAATAATATTAATACAAAAATGATAAAAATAGCATCTCAATGTATTGGGAAATATGGTAAGAGTACAGTAGAGACTCCAGTGAAGAGGGCTTTTCCAAGTCCTTTTCTTGGCTTGCCAGTGGGTCTTTACCAAGAGCAGCCAAACAACCACGTAGCTGCTCTATTTTTAGTCTAACCACAGCGAGGAAATGACTACACAATGAGATAGGAGACAAGGATGAGAGAGGAAAAGTGAGAAGAGGAGTGAGAGCAAGTGTGTTAAGAAATAAACCTCCATACACGATAGGAAGGAGGAATCCAGTGCTATAGGGTATATATAGAATATATATATTCTTTAGCAATGGTGGCAATCAGTGTTTTTTAAATGGCAGAACACAGTGCCAAAATGCATCATCCCTCCAAGTGTCATCGAAGTCTGAGATATCACCTGTGATATCATCTTTGACGGGCAGGTGGACGGAGTCTGGTGGCTCAGGATCAGGAGTCTGAAAGACTGAACATTTTTAAGATAGCAGACCTCCACACAGCCATGACAGAGAGTAAAAAGGAATGTATGCTTCTACACGAAGCAACTGATTCGCTCCAGGCTGGGAGAGCCAGTGTGGAGCAGGCAAAGGAGGAGATTAACAGAATGTGGAGTCTTAAAATGGCCTAACTCTATATGAGAGGGGAAGAGAATCCTTTTACGTGATGCCTCAGGCCACAGTTTCCACAGTTTGGGGACTCCAAAAGCCAGGGATAGTGTGTAATGCAGCTCTCTACACAGCTACCACCCACTGTGTCTAGTGCATCTCTAGCAAGGTGGGATGTATTTGGTGGGAATAATTGCTTTCTCAATTGGAATACGTAACATTAACATGAACGTTTCCGGAAAAGGCAGCCGTATGGCTTGTTCACTAACAACAAGGTGGTCACTTATTTTTTATTAACCACTTTTCTTTTGAATGCGTTTCCCAATTTTATCTTGGTTTTAGATATTTTACTATTCCTTGTTTTTATGCTTTTTGTACAGCACTTTGTAAACACTGCTTTGAAATAAATCAAATAAATAGTGAGATCCTTTATTGATCCCTGTAGGGAAATTGCTGCACAGGCTCAGCTGCAGAGCTGCAGCCCTGGACCTGGGATTCAGTGTCTTGATCAAGGACACTTCAGAAGAGCGGATGCTTACCCACACAGGACTTGAACCCGGGTCCTTCAATTTAAAGCCACCCTTGAAATTTTTCAGTAGCTATGTTGTAATAACCGCATCTTTAAAATCTCTGACAGCTGCTGACAAAATGTCCTCTTTTGCCTGGATTGCTGAGTGCCGTCTTACTTCTGCATTACTCCAACTGACATTACTGCCAAATGACAGAACATGTCATGAATGCTTACGTCATGCCTGCCTGACCCATTCATGGTGATACACAACCTAAATGTTACTAGGTCAGAGAATTTTTACTTTCATTTACACATGACACCTACATGGAGAAGTCCTGCAACATTTATGGAAAAGGCTGCATGTGTCAAAGTGGTTCATTTTTGTATTTCTCTTGTACAGCACCTTGTAAGGTTAGTTTTGAAAGGCGCTATATAAATAAAGTTTACTTACTTACTTACTCATGTGTTGTACCTCTCTAGCAAGTTTATTATTTATTATTATAGTTCCCCGGGGCAAGAATAAAGCATCAAGATAAACAGTTGCAACAGAGTTGCAGACAAACAACATACAACAATGTACAAAAGCAAAATACAATCAAAGTCAGAGAAGAGAGAGTAAAGTAAAGTCTTCTATGTAAGTGCTCAACACCTTGTTAGCCAATTCTCTCTATATATTCTCTACATCATCATTAACCTTGGAGTGAGCTTACACCAAGGAACTGCAGTTGCTATGTATTGTGGTTGAACCTCTCTAGGAAGCTGCTATGTAGGGCTGTCGTGGTTTGGATTTAACCCCACCTTGTGCACAGAGCTCAATGCTGCGGGTTGTGGTGATACCGTGGGTTAAGTGATAACCTAAAAAATAAAATAAAATAAATAATTTCTCATATAAAAGGCATAGGCTGGCGTGAGAATTCCCTGTTAAATCTTTTAGTTAGTGGAGACTAAATGCACATAAGCCATTTTTATTACCAGCAAAGCATTTGCCTTGCAGTAATTTTCATTTGCATTTATATATTCTTTTCGTGTGTAAATAAAATTTTAATAATTCAGAGTATGATAAGGATGTCTCATAATGTGTAGAAATAATTTAGTAACCGTTTTATAAAAGCAATAACCCACCTCAGGCCTGTGGCATATGGAAATTATATCACAACTAAGGCGTTGCTGCCCGATGCACAATGATTGATTACCCTACTGAGCCTAGACCCATCTATTGCTGGCGTCACAGACTATCATTGAATGGAAATGTTTATTGCTGAAAGAACACAACAGACATGAGACAGCAATGAGAACACCTATAAATATTCTAAATATATATATTTTTTAATTAGTCTATAATTGGTTTGTGATACAGGTACTCAAGCTTAGATATTATAATAAACAGTCAAAAACAAAATATATATATGGGAAAAAGGCCTTCTGGCTAATAAAGAAACACTTCAAGTGTTGTTTTTATGATTAATTTATTATTCAGATTACACTTAACACACGTCTAATAATATTAACTTGATAATGAATAAGAAAACAAATAATAAAACCTAAAAAACAGGAATAATATGACACCAGCATCCCTACTTCTATGTATTGTGGTTGAATGTGTTGTACCTCTCTAGGAAGCTGGAGTGTATTGTGGTTGAACGTGTTGTACCTCTCTAAGAAGCTGGAGTGTGTTGTGGTTGAACGTGTTGTACCTCTCTAAGAAGCTGGAGTGTATTGTGGTTGAACGTGTTGTACCTCTCTAAGAAGCTGGAGTGTGTTGTGGTTGAACGTGTTGTACCTCTCTAGGAAGCTGGAGTGTATTGTGGTTGAACGTGTTGTACCTCTCTAAGAAGCTGGAGTGTGTTGTGGTTGAACTTGTTGTACCTCTCTAGGAAGATGGAGTGTATTGTGGTTGAACATGTTGTACCTCTCTAGGAAGCTGGAGTGTATTGTGGTTGAACGTGTTGTACCTCTCTAAGAAGCTGGAGTGTATTGTGGTTGAACGTGTTGTACCTCTCTAAGAAGCTGGAGTGTATTGTGGTTGAACGTGTTGTACCTCTCTAAGAAGCTGGAGTGTGTTGTGGTTGAACGTGTTTTACCTCTCTAGGAAGCTGGAGTGTGTTGTGGTTGAACGTGTTGTACCTCTCTAGGAAGCTGGAGTGACTAGAAGAGTCTGAACCTCTGGAGCTCCACCTGTAGTCACTGTGATCCAAGTGGGGGTTGTAGTCTATATCAGCAAAACAAAGGGGGGAAAAGAAAAACAATGGAAAATAAGTAATCAAAGCAACATCTTCTTTTGTTTAATTTTAAACAATTAACCTTAAAGGGGTCAGAAACACTAAAACATGATTTCTGAGGTGTTAACTGAGACAATAACACTAGGTATTACCTCCACAAGTGCATATGTTGAACTGCTGATGTTTTAGGTGCTAAATCATCAATTCTCCTTTTTCTGGGGTTAAAAATCAAAAGTAGGTGAACATCATTGGATGTTTGGCATTTTTCAAACTAGTGGGGTGGGAGGAGAGGGACTGACACTGTGGGTACCGTCACCCTTTAATTAATATAAAAGGAAGAAAATAACAAGCATATTACAGAACTTCACTTCTTTTCTTCCTCCCTCTCTGTGTCCCTGTGCCAGGTTGGTTCTATCCTGGACCGCCTTTCTCTACTTCCTTTTTACTGTCTCTCCCTCACCTCCAGTCTTACCTCTGAAGTTGATGGGTGTGGTGCTAGCACCGCCCTGGCAGGCTGTGGCTTGGACAGGATCGGTGGTATGGTAGCCCGTGCGAGCAGCCCTGGATATGGCGCCCCACTTGGAGATAATGGGCCCCTCGCCAAAGGGAATGATAGGGTCCTCGTCTTTCAGACGGCGGTAGGGGTCCAAGGAATGCAGCCATCGCTTCCCTACACCACTACTGCTAACAGCACCACCTCCACATCCTCCTCCGTTACTATCCAAATCCTGCATGAACAAATATGGACACTGTTAGGCATAAGAATAGTGCACACATCCATACACTCACAAAGGGATATGGAAGTAGAAATACGTTTTTAAAATGTTTTGTTATTGTGTATGTGTGTCTGTGACCGTGCATATGTGAGCGTGCATATGTGCACGAGCGGGCATGTGTGAACACGTGTCAGCAGATTGCGCGCCTGCATGTATATGTGGGTGTGTGATGACTCACCGAGCGCTCTGAGCAGGAGTGAGCCGAGTTGTGTGCGAGTGATTCAGGCTCAAAGGGGCTGAGGCAAGGGCCGATGGTGCCACAGGACCATGGAGAGTAGTGGGCTAAACTCTCCTCGCCTCTGTACCTACAACCCACACACTGGCCTCCACCACTCTCCACATGCTGGAGGAGAGAGAGGTTTAAAGACAGTGAAAAACTATGGGAGAGACTTGTTTGTATTCTTAAATCTAGATCGAATCTAGGAATAACAGTTAATAAAAGTTATATTTTAGAGTGGATTTATAATTTTTAAAATTACTTATATCTGCTATCCTGTTAAACAAAGCTTTACTTAACTGAAAGTCTGAGTCACTTCTTGTGTCTCTCTCTCTCTCTCACAAACACGCACACACACACACGCGCACACACACACACACACACACACACACACACACACACACCAGTACCATGACTGTGCGTTGCTATGATATCTTCCTCCACAGTTGCTAAGCAACTATCTCCCACTTAAACAGCATTGGAGACAGCAGCACAGCACAGCTTTTGGGATAGGAAATAAATCCAACACATTTACAGACGCTGTAAACCACACGAGCAATTTATTACTCAGTTTCAGTTGGTTGCAGTGAGAGTATAAATGAACTAGTCAGGATGACATTAAACATTTCACTGTCATATCTATGATCGCTATTAAGGATGCTCTCTCCCTGACATATTCCTGTTTTATAATACTGTGTGTGTGTGTGTGTGTGTGTGTGTGTGTGTGTGTGTGTGTGTGTGTGTGTGTGTGTGTGGGTACGTATGTATTCTCTCTTATTTGCTCTCTCCACACTTACAGAGCTATGCCTTTCTCCCTGTGTACAGAGATGGATTCACACACACACACATACACACTCACACACACACACACACACACACACACACACACACACACACACACACACACACACACACACCTACCTCTGTTCCGAAGTCAATGGTAAATCTGGGGGAGGACTGGGAGGGCCTGTTGGCGTTGTGATGGTGGTGATGGTGTGTCCACTGCTCCTGCTTCCTTCTGAACAGATCCTCATAGCCCAGAGGAACACGGCCATAGTCCTGACGAAGGAGGGTTGGACAGAAGAGGTGAGGGGGAGAGTGGGAGGAATGAGGGAGAGTATGACAACAACAACAACAACAACAACAACAATATAGATTTGAAAGTCCAATCAACATTTCAGTGACAAGACCATTAAGTACACCATCAAAAGGAAGCCATAAAGGACAACTGATACTGCCGGCCCGCTCAGAAACATTCACGAACCTAATTGGACTTCCAACAAACAAATGAACAATACAATAACAAGTTTGTAGTTAAAGGCAAGTTTATAAAAATGAGTTTTCAGTTGTGTCTTAAAAAAAGATACAGATTGGTAGTCATATTTCCTTCCTCTGATTGCTTTTTGTCTTTAATCTAGACTTTGGAACAGTCAAAGGAGCTTTTTCTGTAGTTGTAAGAAGACACATTATGACCCTATATGCAAGTAAGCATATGGGTCTCGAAAGATACACAGGCAACATTTTGAGGCAATATAGCTGGGCAGGTATAATTATTTGCAATTTAAAAAATTTCCACCACGATTTGATTCATTATTGCCCTCTATTTAATCTACATAGACTTTGTCCCATGTTGCAAATCCCTATCAGAGGCAATAGTGGCACACTACATTGTCTCAAAAAGACAAAAAGATGTGTGTTGCCGTACTCAAGCTGATAGTGATTTGGAAGATGATGTGAAAAAGAGAGAGAGCCGGGAGGAGAGGGGGAGGCAAGACATGTTTGGGTGAGAAGTAGGAGGACTATGGAGGAGGTGGAAGCGATGCTGTTCACTGGAGGGAAGGCAGAGGTGAGATAATATGTGGGTGTAGAGAGAGAAAATGAAGGAAAGGAAAATGTTGCTCAAACGAATGCAGCAATAAAGTCTGTTTGGCTTAGGTTCAGAGTGAGGAAGACCAACAATAATCCTTTTTTTATAACCTTGTTTGTTTGCTTTAGGGTGCCCGAGGTGAAAGATCGGTGGGGTTTATTTATTCCATCTGAATCTATTTCTATTGCTTCGATCAGCATACCCAGGTCTTGTTATGATGTGTGTTATTTCCCCTACCCTGTGCAGCCCTGTGCGGTGTTCGGCCCCAGAGCAGTAGTTGCTATCTAGAGAGTTGAATCTCTCCCTGAGTGGAGGCTGGTAGACAGAGGAATGCAGCACCTCTGGGGGCAGTGAGTTACTCCTGGCATCTTCTCTATGGTACAGCTGTAATAATCATCAGGATCAGTTTAATGATCAAAATACACAGTAATATGATTAACATAAAGCTCAATCTAATTACCAGTAACATAAATCTCACCTGAGGCCTCCATACTCTCCTGCTATCATAGAGGGGAGCATAGACACCATGGGCCGGGGCCAGGGGCCCGTACTGAGGCTGCCCTGGGTGGGGATGGTAGGGAGGAGGTCCCATCCGATCTCTAGGTAGGGGTGGTGGGTAAGCAGAAGAAGAGGAGGAAGAAGGGTGCTGCGTTTGAGGGTCACTGGGGTAGGAAGATGGTGGGGGCCCAATGGAAGGTGGCAGGGAGGATTCTGGGACATTGGAGGATCGGAGGAACCGAGCCATGCAGGGCTTGTGAGGGGGATGGAGAGTGGATGGGTAGTAGGAACCTGCTGGAGAGGAGGAGGAGGAGGAGGAGGAGGAGGAAAGGAGCAGGACAGGAGAGGAAATGATGAGAGAAGGGTGAGAAGAGAAGAGAAGAGAAGAGAAGAGAAGAGAAGAGAAGAGAAGAGAAGAGAAGAGAAGAGAAGAGAAGAGAAGAGAAGAGAAGAGAAGAGAAGAGAAGAGAAGAGAAGAGAAGAGAAGAGAAGAGAAGATCGTTCATAAATAATTTCACTTATCTGGAATACTTTGCATTACAATATATATAACCAATATGTGATGTATATGCAAACTCACAGGTTGGCTGATAATGGGCCGTGTCATACGCAGAGTGGGACTCCTGATAGTACAGCTCCGACGCCTGAGAAGGATGTTGCGCCCGCAGCAGGAACTGACCATGTTTGGGTACGGGAGCGCCACAATCCCCTCGCCCAACTGCTGTCAAGGGAGACGACATGGAGGCGTGGCTGACTGGAGTCCTGGGAGGAGAGATAGGATTCCTGATGGATAGAGGGAGAAAGAATGAGCAAGAGAGCGGTAGAATGAGAGAGCGAGCGAGAGAATATTAACACTAAACTAATTACTAAAAGACTGAAATAAATATTAGTCTGATTACACGGTAACGGACAACAATGGAAGGTGTGTAAGGATCAAAGACTGAGTGAATGAATAAATCGTACTGTTCCATTGACCCCGAGGTGGTTCGGTTGGTGCCAGATAGCCCATTGGACCCGTTAGCCCTGTTTGATCCGTTTGGTACCGCTCTCTTCATTTCCTCCATCAAGTCAGCCCCTCTGGAGATGAGTTGGGGGTGAGACACCCCCTCTGTTAGGGGGGTCCCTGCATTCTCTCCTGTCCCTTTTAGACCCTGCCCCACTCCCACTGACACATCTGGCGTGTGGATGCTACCCTCTACGGTCAAGTTATTACCCATAACCCCCTGTGCCAAAGGGAAGGGACAGCCCACACTGCTGATCTTCTTGTTCCTCAGTCTGAATCTGGATGGAGAAGGAGGAAAGAGGAGAAAGATTTGGTAGGAGTTTTGCTAGGAGTTTTGCTCATAGGAGTACATATAGGCTACGTACACACTGCAGCTAAATACGGTTGCCACTCCTCATTGGGGCGATTAATGCTGTAAAGTTCACACACAGTTTGGTTATAAAGGACAGTGACAACCGCATTCTACAACCGCACTCACTACCTGAAAAATGCAGGTATTGGCTACCGAATTTGAGTGCAGATGCGGTTAGTCTGCATAGTATGTACCAGAACCGCACCGGACAACTGGCTGTTAAGTGAGGTAAAACATTTACATATATGCTGTATACAGCATGAGTATGTCCTTGTAAATAAGAATTTGTTCTTAAGTGACCTGCCTGGTTAAAGGAACTAAATTATATGTAAATTTTCGGCCGAAATTAACATTAATTAAGCGTTTTTTATTGGCAATGAGTGAATTCTCCTTAACTAATGAGAACTATGAGGGGGATGGATTTACATATAGGCCCTTTAAAGGCCCTATATGTAAGTTGTTACTCTTACTGACACCGGTGGCCGTTAGGGGAACTGCAGTCAGTCTCTTACAAGCTCCTGGCTCGTGCGTGTGTGTGTGTGTGTGTGTGTGTGTGTGAGGCAGGCTCGGGAACGCGCATAACGTCACATCCGGTAAATTTGCCGTGAAAACTCGGCCCGAGTCCTCCACAGTCCTGCTCATACAGAGACTGAACGGCTGAACAGAGAGAGACAAGACTGGTGTCATTCGTTCTCATTAGTTACGGAGAATTCACTCATTGGCAATAAAAAACGCTTAATTAATGTTAATTTCGGCCGAAAATTTACATATAGGGCCTTTAAATAAAGGTTAAATAAATAAAATAAAAATATGTGTGTGTGTGTGTAGCGTTAGCATTGCAATAATATTGTAGCAGGAGCTCTCTTGTATTTCTGATCCCTACAGGCTAGACTACCATGTAGATTCAAATGTGTGATTTCATACCACTAAAACTAGCTTACCTAGCTGTTAATATGACGTACTTGTTCATCTGTTTTGTCCTCCCACTCTTTTGGATAAAGCCATTTCTGCCCAAGTTAATCTTCCTGTGTGTATGTGTATGTGTCTGAGTCCTCACTTACTTCTCTAGCTCATCCTGTGTGTGTGCGAATGTGCAGTTGGTTCCTCTGGGACAGCCACCCTGCTGGCGGAGGTCTCGACACATACTGGTCTTATACTTGCTGTTGGCCTGGGGCTGAGTAGGGCACAGACACCATACACACAAATTGTAAAATAAAAAATAGAAAATGTTACATTGTTAGGGCTCACCTTTTTGTCATTGTCACTATTGAATTGTGCATAAATAGCCACCACCCATTTAACATAAATATTGCATATTTAACATATTTTTAGATAATCAACTTCACTGTTGGGATGATCCCTTCTATCTCCCTCCATAGCACTTATTTTATTACTTTTCCTAGCACTTCTCTCTCACATGATTGTTGGGTGGTCACAGGAACATTATGAAGGCACTATGACCCTGACCCTTGCATTGCTTATTATTGGTTGCTTGTAATATTGTTGACTGGGGAATTTCAACTTATTTTACTGTGGCACTCTTAAGTTGCTCTGGATAAGAGCATCAGCAGATTACTGAAATATAAATGTAAATGCAGGGTGCAGAAAGGCCCTGAAGAAAGTCCTCAAAACACTGAAATAAATACATTAAAGTACAACAACTTAGTTTGGAGCTGGAAGCTGAGCTGCAGTGCTTTTTCTAAAACCTGTGAAGTATACTAGAGGCTGTGTCAAGTGTCACGTTCATGTCAAGATGTTCTTCTCACTTCATGTTGACTCTATTCACAGTGTTTATCTACTGTTATGACTGAATTACTCTTTCCAAGGTGATTTTATTATTTATTTTGTAGTTTGTGAAGATGACAAGTTAGCTCATGTTATGGTTGGAAGATATGGGGGGAAGATGATGTCGGAACAGTGAAAGTTTAACTATTGCTCATAAACACCACATGAAAAACAACAACTAACTCACAATTACAACGGCAGCTACACAGGCCAGTCACTCAGAAAGCCAATTAGAAGTGTGTGTGTGTCAGCTTTAAAACACGTCTGACAATCACCACTTTCATATTTATCTGAAATACAGGAGCATCAGTCACAAAAACGGCAAAATGATTCAATGTGGCAAGGGGAACAGTCTCAAAACTAACTAACTCTCAAAACAAACTATCAGCAAAAAGGAATGATGTCACAAGTCGAACCTCCCTTACAGGGATAGACGGACTCTTTAACAGGATAGTTGCTGAACACCACAAAACTGCAGCCTCAAAAATTGAAACACACACACACACTCGTTCACCCTTTTTCCTACATCCAGACTCTTATGTTTGGAGAAATCAAAAGATATGCCTGTGGCCAACTGCTAACATGGTGGTGGATCTGTAATGGTATGGGCAGCCATCTCGTGGGAAGCCATGTTACAGTAGATTTGCACCCACTTCATCCCTTAAAGAACTGGAGTCTTTCCTTCTTGAAGACTGGTCCAAGTGGTCTGTGTCTTGGCTGGACTTTACCTTGTTTTTGGCCTTTGTTTTGAAACTCCACTGCCTGTTGTTTGTAGACCAGAGGTGATATTGTGATATTTTGGCCTCACTCTATTGTATGGACCATTTGCAACCTGTTTTGGTCTTTGTCAATCACAGCTAACTAACCTGAGTGATACCCCTCTGCTGTTAGCAGTAGATGCTTATAGAAACCATTTCATGTCCTTGTAACTATCTGAGATGCTGCAGCCAGGAAGGATAAAGTGTGTTCTAGGAAGGAGAACATCTTATCGACCATGTCGGTGGCCTTCCACGGCGCCTGGACGGGGCAGTGGTTCACTTCTCCTCCCAAGACAGTCATTCTTCACTATTCTGTACTTTTCCACTATGCAAATGCTATGTTTATATTCTCTCACTCTGCCTGTAGCCCGCCTCAATCCATGCACTGTGTTGCCTATATAAAGAATAGAATTGTTAGTAATATAGTCCCATCCCATCAGTGTACCTGTGGAGTGTCATGGCTCTTCTTGCTGAAGTTCTGTATGAATTCCACCAGTCCATGAACCACCAACTTGACAGCTAGCATCACACTTTCCAGCTCCTCCCATGACGGTGCCGGAGCATCTACACACAGATCAACAACAGTGTATAGTAATGTCCATTGTAAAACTTCATCCACTCAGCATCTATCCTGTATTGGTATTGCAGGGCTTTCTAAACAATTCCTCTCGGAGGTGGCACAGTAGTGCTGCAGGGAAAACTAGCACTCAAATTGTCAAATTGTTCCCACTCCAGTGGGAAACTGAGGTGATGTGCATTAAGCAATGTTCTTCACTGGGGCAGAGTTGTATAACATCTGAGTTCTTAATGATACCTGGATTATGCTGCAATCCCGGAAGCACATGGTCATTTCATGACAATATCTAACTAATAAAAGAGCAAACCTCCGTATCTCTGTCTGTCTGTTTCCGTTAATAATGGACCACATATGAATTTGAACAGTACCTTGTCACAGATGGACTGCATGTGTGACTTGTGTACCAGGTCTCCATACAGCAGAGAAGAACAATACAAAATACATCGTAACATCGTAACATATCTCAAAAGTCAAAGACAGGAATAATCCTATTTTGATGTACATTTATATAACTCATGAGGTCCATCAGTAGTTTCTATGTCCTGGTGAATGAAAAGCGAATGACAAATTGTAAGCACATTACATCTTTGTATGCAATTGCTATAGCTTGCCTATTTTCTTCACTTCTCAGAATTACTTTTTGTGCAATTGGACTGGCACTTTAGCCAAATGATGCCTTTGCCATGGTAACGAGTCTCATGCACCAAACCAGGGGCAATATTCATGACATTATGAAATATTAGGGTCCTTTAAAATCTATTTTATTTGATCTCAAATTCAGTTCGTTTCTTCCAAGTTTCTTAAAACGTTTTATGTTTTGTCTTTTGCCCACTGATGACTCTATCTATTTATCTATCTATGCCCATTATGTTCGTTGTAATTCTGCGGTTAGCCAGTAGCTTTAGCTGTTGTCTCAAGACAGTGGGGTTGGCAAGGTCTCCTACCATTCTTTGGGCGAACAATGTGAAGAAAAATCTATACCTGGATTGTGGTCTATGTTGGCTAGTAGCTCTAGGTGCGGTCTAAGGTTAGTGAGATTGGCAGGGTCTCCTGTCCTCTGGAGAACGATTGTCAGCTCCTGGACACTCTTAGCAAATGACTCCGGAGACTGCAACTGGAGTAGAAGACAGAAACAGAGAGAGGCCAGAGAGAGTTGGAGAGGGAGAGAAAGAGAGCCTGTCAACAAAAAAAGAGTAGATAAATGTATAAACACAGAACCTGGAAGAAACTTGAAAACTACTAGTCCCAGCATGGCATACGTATCTGCTGTCCATAACTTGTAAATACAGATCTTCTGTACTTCTGGGGCCATATTCACAAAGAATCTTATCTTACCACTAGGAGGACTCCTAAGTCTCACTAAAACCTATTAGCTAGGAGTCCTATCTTAGGACCTATTCACAAAGCTGCTAAGACAAACTCCTAGTAAGGAAGTCGGAGAACTCTTAAGCTAAGATTGAGGGCGGGGTTAACATCGTTGCTATGGATGACGTTGCGTCTCATGAACGAGCTTACTCAGAATGCCCACAGTGATTGGCTGATATAGGGGATGGGTCTCTGACGGCGACTTCAACCTAGGAAATAAATGATAACGGGGTGTGTGTGTTGCAGGGACCGTCTGAAAAGTGCAACTCCGAATAATAATAACTTCACTGTCATACAGTGTGGTGTCCCCAAAATCACTTCACACATCAATCGTCTCCTGTTGGTTAGACTACAACACTTATTATGGGAAAATGGGTATAAGAGTGAAGTTATTGAATGTTTTTGTAGTGTCTCTTTTATTTAGACGGTCCCTGCTCACTCGCCTCACAGCCGGCTG
>OMLI01091592.1:0-18195 GCA_900302605.1 Rondeletia loricata
TAAAGCAATAACGCATCAACGCCAGATCAAAGCGAGCTCAAACTGCAGTGTATGAGGGAAAGAAGAAATGTGTGCTCCACCCCACTGCCAGAGAGAGAGAGAGTGTGTGTGTGTGTGTGTGTGTGTGAGAGAAAGAGAGAGAGAGAGAGAGAGAGAGAGAGAGAGAGAGAGAGATAGACTGTGTGCATATGCATAACTTGGAAGGTGATGTGTGTGTGTGTGTGTGCATATCTGGAAAAGATGCTTTTGAAAAACGTAATCTTTCTTCCTTAAGTTTCCTGACACCTTCAAGTGTTATGCAACATGTTAACACTACATGTTACAGTTATTACAGAGAATATGTGTATGCTGTATATACAATTACATAGTTATATACCACATATGATCCAAAAGTCGGACTCTGCACCTGGCTAGCTGCCTTTGAGATAGTCAGCGTTGCAATGGGTGGAGGATGGAGAGTGAGCTACAGGAATGTTTTCCTTTCGAAAGAGTCATTTTCATGAAAATCGATTTCAAGATTACAAGATTGATTTATTTCACTGGGGTTTCTTTGTCATTTTAAAAAACAAGTTGAGAAAGCGAATGTGTTTCACCATAGTTGTGTGTCATCAGATATTCTCCTGCAAACAGGGGTTCCCAAAGTGGGCTCCAGGGCCCCATAAGGGTCTTTGTGCGAGTCTCAGGGGGGACCCCAGCAAAATGTGGAATGGTTTCATTTCAGTATCATTTTATTTACTAGAAGTTAACAGCACAATGACAGAGTGTGTAAGAATGCCTGTTCTGGTAATAGGTTTCACTCTCTACATTGTTATCTCCCCACCAACAAAAAGCCCATAGACACACATCCAATTCTGCTCTAAGTCATATCTAACAACAAATATCTTGGGAGAATGTGGTATGTGGCCCGATGTTTATCTCATTGGGGTTCCCTGATATTAACAAGGTTGGACACCCTGGCTTACACAGACTGCGATCTAATACACAGTTTCCGAACTTAACTTTGTGGCTCACCTGCCAAGGGCTGGTCAGCTAAACAAAAAGAAAATACCCACCAGGAATACATTTAAAATAATGAATATACATTTTTCATAGAAATATGTCACCCTACCTGTTTTCCTGTATAGAACCAGGTACTGTATGAAAAATTCAACAAAGAGACGAGAGCCGATTTAGTGTTTTAACTTCAAACTAGTTAACCATCCAGACAGCGGAGAAACAGAAGTTTAGATGGTACCACTTTGTGTAGAGACAGCGTAACAGGCAGCCAATCAGCAGCCTGTTTGATACAGAGCAATTGTTTTGCTTTGATTCGATTGGCTCACGGTCAGAAAGCGTCTATGGTGGTCAACAGGGACAAAGTTTGAGAAGAAAGTGGTTAAAGCTTGCTCCTAGCAGAGGATGGTTTTGATCCATCGACCTCTGGATTATGAGCATGTTTCCGCTAAGCCACTCTGCTGTCAATCAACCTCTATATCACATTCACACATATCAAACATGCTGCAGAACCTATCAAATGAATTTCAACCACGAACGGTCAGTGTAGACGTACGGCACAGGGCGGGTTAAAGAAGGAGGCAGGCTGCACGGCAGTGAAAATGAGTTTTTATGTTGTTTTCTTTCGTTTCCCAGAAGTCTACACAATAACTTACAAGATCAGTTTTGGGTCGTGAAAAAGAATGGTGACAATATGCCAGGAAGGTGTCGTAACAGGTAACACAGCCTTCAGATGCAGCCAAAAAATATGAATCTCGCTTAAGCCTCCAGTATACACTGACAGTGTTCTGGCTGGTACTCCGGTTTGTTCCAAACTAAAGAGCCTTCCGGCACTTCAGACAAAAAAAAAGGATAAAACCTCAAGGGAAACAAAACTTTCAGTAAAGTGCTACTGTAGGTTAATCCATTTCACTATATGTAATTCTTCACTATACTATGTGGTTAACATTTTAAGTTTGTTTTCTGGAAGACTCAAAATGGTGAAACTTGGTGGGTAGTTGTGGGAAGTTTTTTTTCTGTCCTTGCACTATATTTCCATTAAATTGCATATGCATAGATCCGAACTTGATCTTTTGGTGTGGTGTTGCACTAGTACATCTTGAATCCTTTAATTCCAGGTCAGTGACTATGGATGGGTTTGTGTCTGTCAAACTTGAGACATGCCTGGTCTGATTTTGTCAAAACCTGGAGGGATGGTGCAGCTTGTTATTGATTGGCCCAATGGGTGCCTCCATCAATCACAAGAAACAAAAGCAAAAATGTACAGTGGTACAGAGCGTACACATGGCAGCTGAAAGGTTAAGTCATTGGACTCGAAATCCAATGTGGTTTCCCTGCACAGGTTCGACCTTTAACGGTTCAATCCCCTGTGATAGCGAGCATCCGCCCTGCTGAAGTGTCCCTGAGCAAGACACCGAATCCCTACCAGCTGCTGTTCTGTAGCTGAGCCTGACCTCTGACCTCCCTGTGGAGGAGTGCAGGCAGAAAGAGAATTCCTCCCTCAATAAATTATTATTAGAAGGTAGCCCAGTTATGGAGCCAATATCGGGGAACAGGTGTGTGCTTGCTGTAATGTGCCACATCTGGTAGGACAAACAGCCAGAGGACAAAAAAACATTTAGTTTTGTTAGCGTCTTATTTGTTATTCTTAGGTGCAAGCATCCAGACCTATTATTTCAGTTTATGTTTGTTTTGACAGGTAATTTTGAGTCATTGCAAGGTGAGCATAATCAACGTGGCTAGTGAATTCTAATGAACTGACGCAGTAACAATCCATCGTCATGCAGTAACAAGTGACAAGTCCATAGAGTGCTGGAATGGAAATTCACTGGTACTGTGTTGTGCTCCAAAATGAGATATACACCTTTTGAAAAAGCTGACACTACTCTCATAAAAGTGTTTGATGTGGTGCTTTTACAAGATCAGCAGGAAACATAAGTCTAAACTTCATGAAATGATTACGCTTCAATCAACTGATTTATTGTAAAGGTTGCAATACTTATAATTTAGAAAATCTCTCATCAAAAATCTTATATTCACAAATTTTTTACGTTGAATGAGAAATTGGCATAAATGATGCAATACAGTCTTTCCTGTCTCCCGTCCCCAAACCTCCACCTCAGACTGTGTGTATAACTGAAAGGGGACGCTGCCGGTACCAGGTGCAGCTCCTAAGGCTGGAGAGAAAAAACTCAATTTAGAGCCGTCCTACCTGTCCTCCGATGTCAGGGTCTGACACGATGGCTGAAAACCTTGCCTTTGATCATTTCCCCATACACCCGCTGGTGGAGGCTGCCTGGGTCTCTGGCCAAACATCAAACACAGCACAACATGGCACTGCAGAAATATCCTTCTTAAATCATTTAATCTAGCATTGAGTTAAAGTCTTATTTTCCCCGTTAGTTTGTTAGCTAACATTAGTGAACTGGCTAAGGATGGCCATACCCTTCATCTACAGTGTGTCATTTGCAAGATGCTAAAAGAACATTTACATTTAGCAGATGGCTCATGTATAACAAGGTAAGCAAGGACATCGCTCGCCTGAAAGAGGATGTACACCAGTCATTGAAGGAACTGAGACAGAGACGAGAATATGACCAACTTTACTGACATTGCTGAAATCAAGTCATATCTGCTCTTAATGTCTCCGTCGCCCATGGCAGTGGTGAGCAGGACCTGTTTTACCCTGCTGAAGAGAACTGCTCCAGTTTCAGTCGGGGAGAAGAGACGTGGGCCCGTGGTACCAGCAGGCATGGAGGCTGTAGAGGGATTAAACCCCGCTCTTCCGCTGGCAGAACTCTGTCCCGCTGGAGCCTGACTCTCCTGTCCCAGGGACTGACCTTGGCCCAGTGAATACCCGAGGAAAAAACATTTCCAGCCAGGTGTCCTTGGAGCTCGGCCAGTTGGTTTCTACCATTCCTGATGGCGGGATAATCCCCATCAGCACTGCTGCGGTCAGCCCCCCATCCTCCCTGCCTCAGCTGACCAAGGGGCCTCAGGGTGAGACGTGCCTCCACAAGAAATGTGCCCTACATGGCAGAAATTTAGACCTAATAGTGTATGAAACCTTATACATGTACTATATGTCTGGAGCGGCTTGTCATTCAACAATGCCAGGGCCACCACTGATACTATTTTTATAAGAGACAGGAAAGGTAAAGACAGAGGAATATTGATATGTAAAGAGCTATTTTACTGTACTGGTTTGGGGAGTGACTCACACTTGACCATTGTTGGTATTTATTTCCCTCCCTCATCAAGCAGTGAGGTGTTCATTGATATCATCAATCTGTGGTCAACCTATGCTTAATCTGAATTACATATAATGGGTAATCTTAACCTTGATTGGCTGACTGATAACTCTAATGAGCTAAAAGGGCTGTGTTTTGATTAAAATCTTTATCATTTGACAGCCAAACCCACAAGACCAAACATAAAGAATCCTGCAAAATCTAAATTAATTGATGTTATCTTGACAAACAGACCACATAAACACAGCTTGTGGGTTTTTTGCACAGAATATTCATCACTATTACCCAATTGCATGTGACAGGGATGTCAGAAACTGCAATCACTTATCATCACAGAAACAATCTGAGTAGGGATTTCTTCATGATTCATATTACTCTAATATTGACAGAATGTGCTCTATCCCTGACCCTGATCTGACTTTGGATTATTTATCTCATGCATTCAAACATATTGCTGACAGGCATGCTCCACGTAAGAAGTTCATAGATAAAGCCCTTGTTGTTGTTTTTTCCTGAATTTTCTGTAGCCGTTCAAAGTATAGACAAAGCATGGGCCACGGCCAGAGCTACTGGCTGATGTGCAAACCCTCAGGCTGCTGAGAAACAGATGTATAAGCATAAATTATAAGTGTGATCAGAAAAGCAGAATCTGACTTTTAACTGAATTCTCTCTTAATCTGCAATTGAAATTATGCATTTAAAAAAAAAGACATACAAAAAATAACCGTACAACTTCACTCTCTCAGATTAGCTCTGAAAATGGTGTAATTATAAACAAAATTTATATTAGTGAAGCTTTTAATCATCGTTTTCTCTCTGGATATCCGACAGGCTGTCTACTAATATTCTACTGAATAAGTTACTCTGTCAGTTTGGATGATTTTACCTATAACTGGTTTTATGCATACCTCTCTGGAAGAGCTCAGGCTTTTGTTGCTGATGGCATTAAATCAAGCTTTTTTGAGATCAGTAAGGGCATTCCCCGTGTCTTCAACACAGCATTGTAATGTCCATTTGTATGCTGATGATACCATCTTGTATACCACAGGCTCCACTCCTAAACCAGGCTCTTACTGGATTACAATCTGATGCTCTTCAGCTATCTCTATCTCAAACTTGATTTAAACTCTTATAAAATAACATCTGTGTTATTTACTAGCACTGTCACTACTAATACTGCTAATCTAGGTATCCATACACCAATAGGTTCCCAAATTGAACGTGTACAATCATGCAAATACCTTGGAATATAGAAAATAGATAATATATTATCATTCAAGACCCATGTTGAGGACCCTACTCAAAAACTGAGAAGAGAAATTGGATTTTTGACTAGAAACACAGCATGCTTCTCTTTCGAAAACAGAAAAAAGCCATTGTACCCATATAATCCACAGTCATTTCTGTATTTCATTATGGAGACATTTTTCATTTGCATGTTGCCCGTTCTACTTTGAAGACACTGGATGCAGTTAACCACTGTCCCTCCCGTTTTATTATAAGAGATCCATTTTTGGACTTGTACATCAAAAGGTTGGCTGGTCATCTCTAACAATGAGAAGGGAAATGCATTTCATCAGATTTATCTATAAGGCTCTACCTTTGAAGCGTCTCCTCTGCCTCTCATCTCTACTTGCATTTAAAGCGAGTCATTATCGTGCCAGATTACAGGACTGGTTACTTTTAAACAGTCCACACATAAATTCTGAACTTGGCAAGGCTGGTTTCTGGCACTATGCACCATATAAGTGGAGAAGACTGCCAAGCACTTAAACATTATAATTTTCTGTCCCCCTCAATGATTTTACATCTCACATTTTCTATGATATTTGCAATTGCTATTATAATGTATATTCCTTTATGTTGCTTTGACTGCTGGAATGTGTGATTAATTGTATTACATATTTTTGTTGTAATTTTTATGAAAGCTTTTTTTTTTGTTGCTCTCAGGTCTGTCTTGAAAAAGAAATCTCAGTGAGACTACCTGAATCAATAAATGAAAAAAAGTCATGTGATGCTCATATCTCATTATTTCAGCAACACAGAAATATGAAAATGTTATTATTTCATAATTATCAACATAGCTAATAACTTCAACGATATCCCATATTTGTTTTATGCCAGCAATCGTTTTGTCAAAATAAAATTTGAATTGGTGGATATATCATTTCGGAGCAAAATACTTAACATGCAGTGGTAGACTCACAATCCTAAATAATTGTGTCCATTTTCATTGTTGGATTGGGCCTTAAAGGCTTTAGAGACATTCAGATCAGTGTTACAACACAAACTCACCACATAATCACACACTTGGCAGGGAAGAGAGCTGTAATTTACTTATACTGAGCGTCCTCATTTGCATACAAAGATGTCTTCTTGTGTAGCAGCTCTAATGCAATTAGCATGTAGTTTAGGGGCCCTCGGAGAACTCCGGTTGCAACACAGCAATGTGTTAATACTTAATGCTATCACTGTGCATTTTGTCGACTCGCTCCTTGATGGGTGTCGGTGGCATGTCACTGTAGACGTGGAAGGACTGAGTAATCACTGCAGCCTCTATTCTCCTTCAGCCTCCCTCTCTTTTTCTGTCACTCTCATTCTCAAATAAAGGTGCACGCTCTCTCTCTCTCTCTCTCCCTGTCTCGCTCAATCTTTTTCAGATCCTCCTTTCTCTCAACAACCTTTGTCTTCTTTTCTCCCGCACCTTTTCCCATTCCCCACCCCGTCTCCGTCCGCCTCTGCTGTCCGCCTTCTCTCACCGTCTCCCCTTTTCAACTCCGCCAGATTTCAATTTTCCTGTCGCCCAGGTAAATTCAATTTACCTTTCAAATCCGAGACTCGCATTGTGCTTTATGCCAAAAGTTCTCTTTTTAAAATCCGTTCTCTCCCTCTGTGTCTTGGGTTGTCATTCTGTCTCTATCAGCCACCGCTTTGCCCTAAGGAATACTGAGTCACACTTAGCTGAGTGCTACTGTAGTTATGAAGGACACACAGGACCCCATTATAAAAAGAGCTGAATTGCTTCTCCGTAAAACACATGGTAGACTCAGAAAGGCCATGACTTGCCCTTGGCTGATGTTAACATTATCCTGAACTGTAAACCTGATCTCCTCCAGTGCTAGGAGAGTCTTAATAGTTGACTGCCACTGTGTGGACTCTGAGGAGATGGGATGTTGAATTTGAAGCACCTCTCTTTAAATGGATTATACCCCTCCATTTTTTTATAACATTGCTATAACGTAAACTAAGTTTCATCAGGTTTTGACATAAGACGTCATAAAAAACATACTGCATTCTCAGATAGAGAGGTGGAGAGAGCGAGCGGGGAGGGAGACGTAGAGATAGATGGACGAAAGAGAGAGAATGTGAGATAACTGACACTTATGACAGCTTCTCAACAAGGGACAGCCAGCGCTACACTTCATCAAATAGAACTCCTCTGCAGGGTCTCTCTGGAGCTTTACCTGAAGCATTGTTTCCATTACGGACCCAATTATCCGCCGCGATCAATAGCAGCTCACGGTACCTAAATACTCAGATTGCTGGTTCGCGACGGAATGAGCCGTTGTCTCAGGTTCCTCTTAATACGCCCCTTAGGAAGACGTCAGTGTCCTCGAAAGTGTGTTTAGCGGTTACTCTCTCTTTATACCCCTTCAATGCACTCGGGAAGGTAAGAAAACACGGCAGACGGGTGAAGGATAATGTGTTCTGTGGCCCATTAGTGGAGGAAAGAGGTTTGAATACCGTCGCCTGTTCTGAATATTGCTCTTCATCTGACCTCCAGAGTTGCAGCTCAAATGACTAAAGATACCCTGTGGTGTTTCTTCTTAATGTGATTAGCGACGATTGGGATCCTATAACCAGCAATTATCTTAGGCTACGGTTACACTTGTCTTGTCGTCGCCACTTTTATCATCCGATCTCACCCGGACACGATAAGCGACAGGTCTGGATGCACGGACATTTTGCTCACTTTGCTATCAGATCTTCAGAACTAAATTTGGAAGGTGTCCGGCTCGTAATCCAGCCACAATCTGCAAGTAATGCAGACACAGATTTTTTAATTTTTTTTTATACAGCAAGGCAGGAGACGCATAACAGCCATTTTCAGTGTGGACATGCAGCAATGTGATCTCTTAAAATACAATATTAAAGCATAACTCCAGCCATTTTCGACCCTGTTTTCCCGTAATTTATCATGATATCGATCGACTTTGACCAAAATCTCATCAGCTGCCTCATTATAGAGCTACTTGTGTCTTCCTTGCCTGGGTGCGCGGCTCTCCAATTCAGTCCTATAGGGACATGCAGAAAATCTATGTCAAAAGCACCCAAGGCATGTCTTTTTCAACACATTGATTGCTCGCTCTTTAATGAGACATCTTGGTGAAAAGATGTAAATGAAAAAGATCTAAAGTCACGCCTTTCTCAGTTTTGATGCTCTAGTCCCTATTCTACATGAAACCCAGTGCCATCACAGCAAGAAGCGTTCCAAACATGACTGACAGGCGGGTGATGAATGACAGCCATCATAGTGGAAGTAGCAGGGATGATTGGGAGGGGCAGGTGGGTGAAACAAAATTAGATTTGAGCACAGGTGGCAACTGGAGATGTCTGGTTTGATCCATTGGTGACTGTCCAGGAAACCCATGACTGGATGACTCATTCCCCTCACTCTCTCTTTCTCTCTCACATTATTCTCATCACTCCTTGTTTCATACAAACACAATACATCTTCAGTGTCTGATCGTTCTCTTTTCCTTGTACGTCTTTTTAAAACCCTCCTCGACTCGCATTTAGTTTCCTCTGTCATTTCATTCACTACGCTGTCCTCATTCCAACAAAATAAGGATTTTGCTCTCATGCAAAAGATGTTCATTGACACTGTCTGTCAATCAGCAGAGAAAAATACCGCTTGGAGGATCTACCTTTTACCAATTAGCTCATATCGTCACATAAGTGAAAGGAAAACTGGTAAGCAAACAGTACAGTGATTGTATAGGTTTAACGTTCGCAACAGCTTGAAGTGACAACTTTGTGTCTGACACTAAAAAAGGTGGGAAGAAGTGGGTGGGAGGGTTGATGTCGATGTTAGCATAATGATGTTGAATAATTTTTCCTCTCACTTATTTTTTCTCTCACTCTTTCTGTCAACCACTCAATCACTCACACAGGAACAATACCTTGCCACCACCTTCGCCCGTCTCTGTGAGATAGCTGCCACGAGAGGTTGATACTTCTTGTATGGGATGCTTCCTCCAGTCTGTAATCAAATGTACAGCCTACCTCCAAAACAGTCACGTCTCTCCTTTCTTCATCAACAACATCATCTGGTGAATTAGCAGTTAGATTGGAGAATATGTCAGCATCTGCAAAGGTTGAACATGGAGGGTGTGACATGGGAATGTTTGTACATTCTCACAGATGATGATACAAATGGTAATATGTCCTTAACCGTTTTAACAATTCTGTCACGTCTTGCTGTGTAAACCCCTTTGTATACGTACAGTCCCAGAGTCAGACCGTGCCCACCCTTAAAAAGACTCCAGTCTGGACACAGAGGTCATTTAGGCCTGGCCAGTCCGACCAGACCCCAAATCCAGTAGAGTGTGTGTCCATTTTGCCATTGGGTTTCCTTCAGAAGCCCAGAAACTCTCTGAACGGAGGAACCTTGCGCCGCCTCATATCCAGAAAGAGGGAGGCTCTACCAAGCTCATAGAATTTATTTTGTGTTGTCCAAAACACAACACATTTTGCACAATGACATCTATGCCATCTTTGCGAGGCAAGTGTAACCCTATGCAGGGATGCTGCTAGGAATTCTGGGGCCCCCTGAGAACATGTGACACTGGGCCCCCAACCCCAATATTTTTAAACTTAGTCCAGTATCATTGCCTCTATGAAGGGCCCCCCCAAGCTTGAGGCCCTGATAAATTACTCCCCTTTATCAATGCAGTCATAGTTTGGATAGGTCCATTGTTTTTCATCACTCCACTTTAACTATGTTGCTTCACTTGCTTTGGTCCGCTCCTAATCAGCCGCTTCCCAGCTCAGATCCGTCCAGCTCTTTCTCTCTCTCTCTACGTCATCTGCAACTTCGCTAAGCATCAACAAGGACATCAAAAGCATATCGGCAATCATTACGCAGCCTGCCGTGCTTTATGTTACGAGTTTGCTAATTACCACTTGTGCCACGGCCGTATTCTCCCGCTGGAGCGCTCCCTCCGCTACCTCTCCTCCTCTTCCCTCCATCGATCACGACTCCGGAAAAGTAAACTTTCCGAGCGCTGATGATTCCCAGTTGAGTGTCCTGATTGTGGGAGTGCTAGCGAAGATGCTAATTTGTTCTTGACTAGTGGAGTAAAAATCATTAAGGAGCACCTCAACACCCAAGGGGGGGGAGGACAGGTATGGGAGGGGGGGATGCATGTACACAAAGCAGATTCCTGTGTGCAAATGATGAAGCTATGGGAGTTCCAACAATAGGTTTAGATCAAAGATCATATTTGTAAAGTGTATCACACGGTTCCCAAATGACGCTTTGTAGAACGTATTGCTTGTTGCAAGATCTGATCACCGAACTAATGAACACCTTCTTCTCTTCCCTCCATCCCTCTTTGTCTCCCCCTCCCTTTCTGCTGCATGCTGACTGCTCCATGTGGATATTCTCAACATAGGTAAGTGAGCCACTGCACTTGTCGTTTACTTCAAGACACACACACACACACACACACACACACACACACACACACACACACTGGCCATTGTTTGTCATTGCGTTTGCACTAACCAAATGGCTGTCACCGTTTTACAGCATCAACACCATCTGCATTCTAAAATCTGTCTTTCTGTAATGTACGGTAATTGATTCCCGCGCAATTGGGTGCGCACAACATATGGATTCCACAGTAAAGGATAGAAGCTGTTGTTCACATGCAAGTATGACAGATGTGTGTGTCGTGCTGTGAAGGTGTGGGACATTTAGAATGCACGGAGGAAGCAATTCATCACTGACAGCTGTGATGTTGGCTGAGAAGGGGACGAGTGTTTGATTGAAGCGTTAGCCATTTCTGGTGTTTGCATGTGTTGTGGCTGTGTGCTCGCACGCAATGAATTTTGATCACATCTCAAAAGACTGTGTAGGCTACATACAGACTGATTTAAGGCTTCACAGGCTGTAGGGAAGTGGAGCATTTATGTATCTTGCGCCAGAAATAAGCTCGTCCCTTTTCTATCTAGCTTGAATTGTGTTGTGATGGTTTTTGCGGGCACGCTTGCCGGTTTGCATGCATTCTCTTTCACTCTTGCTTCTTTTTCTTCCTTTATACTTTATACTAAAATAGGAGTTTGGAAGGCTTAGGAGTGAATTAGATTGAGGTCTGGCAAATGCACTGTTTACTACAGTTCCAGTTTCTTTTCAGGCAGTCCGCTGACTCGTATCTGTGCCAGATTGTGCAGGGTTTTAGTTACTGTTGGCACGGTATAAGTGCAACTTTCTGTCAGCAATATATCTGCAGTTTCACTTCCTATATTAATGACATTTTCCAGATCAACTGGAGTGCATTCTGGATGGCCAAAGCCTTCTTTAGATGGAGATGATGTCTCGTAGATACTGACACAGTAAAAATGTGTCAAAAAAATTAGATACATAGAAATCTTGCCTAGTGCAGCTCAAAACTCCAAGGGACACCTTGGGCTGACACTTTTTTCAAAGTGACATTAAGTGCAGATGACATATCCACATACTAGCTCAACAAAAAGACAAATTGTGACATTATTGGTCTCAGCTTCAAATGTTTTGTTTTGAGCTATATGCTTTTGGCAGTAGCTGACTAATTATATGTCTGCTGCAAGATTTTAGATGGCTAATGAAACTGTGAAATAGATGTCAGCTGCTAGATTTGCCCTGTCTTAGCTACAAGCTGTAGCTGTGCACAGATGCTGCTTTCAAAACATCTGAATAATGACTGCCGACAAAAATGTCATTATCTTAAACTTTCTACGACTATATCTTACTACTCTATTTTCGGCCTCTGTGACCGCCATTTCCACGTGTCGCCGGTTCTTCCATCGCTATGATTAGTTTTCCTAAAGCTCTCCGTTAGTGTTACGTTGTCAGCTATGCTTTTGCTGCGCTGATGCAGCACTCACCCAGTTAACAGCAATCACTTAGCCCGCCACCAGCGCTCATTTGGTCATAATATGATCGGATGGGCTGCAGGTATTTGTTGGGCCGACTAAAATCAGTGTTTTAGAGAGAGACATAGAGAGGGCTGGAGGGAAAAGGAGATTCATTAGATCAATTACAACAACAACAGCAGAAGCACTACAAAGAGGATTTCAATAGACTCTCTGAGATTCATCGATTTTGGATGCATCCACTTCAGAACATCAAAAGCACATCAAAAGAGCAAACTAATGAAATAACCTCAATCAGTCAAGCCTTGAAGCAGTTGAGGAACAAAACTTTTGACTCTTTTGGTATGAAAACATAACAGCTGCCTCTTTTCCATTGAGACATTTAGAAGTGTTTATGGTCCATACTCATTCAACCCAGTTTCTCCCCTACATCTCGAGCTTTGGTGCCATACCTCACTCAAACACAGCCAGCCTAATAGCGGATCGCACTAGCCCAGAATTGATTGTCTCCCCTTTCATTCCTTTCCCCAGGAGTTAGAGGGGTTACCTTTTATCCTCAAAAATTGCACATTACTGTGCTAAGTGCTTTTTTTACTGCCACATGCCATCATCCAAGCTTAAAGACTCCGGATATATTAAAAGCCTTTTTAAGTATCGGGGGCCATTTGAGGAAGCGCCGTAACTACAACACTCTCCTCCCTCGCACTTCTGTCAGCATTTTTATCCTTGTTTTCCTCAGTGCTTATATCGCATCAGCGAGGATTTTGTCATATCTTTATCGTGCGTTAGCGGATGCATAAAACTCAAGTGTTCTCTCATAAAGGGTTCTTATTGCATGTTTGATATTGATGTTAAAGAAGGGAGGGATGGGATGGGATCAGAGCTAGCTTGGCAGTCGTTCCCCTTCCCTAGATTGAGGCCTGTCCTGTCCTGATGGAAATGTTGTCTGGGGGAGGGACGGCTCCAGAGGCTTCTGCAGTGACTCACAACGCCTTGATTGCGCGATGAAAGTCTCAGCTCAATCAAACGAATGCCAGCAGCTACTCCTCAGGAGAAGCCAGTCAGGCAAGATAAACAAGCAGTGCCATCTGGCTAAACAGACTCACCTAAAAATAATAAAAATACAGAACAGAAAAAAAATACGAATGAGTAATAGAACCGTAGACACACTGAAACTCACAAGCCAACATTCTCCTTGTGTTGGGATAATGTTATCATTATTATTACATTTGGATATGATTGTGTTATTTACCATCCAAGTCCTTTATTGTAGTACAATATAGAAATGCTTGTGATTTTGTCTGCTGTCATTATCATTAGATTTTATTTTATTTTTGTCCCTGCATCATTGCTAAACCTGATGGTGGCAGGGTGGCCTAGAGGTTTGAGAGGCAGTCCCATACCTGATGAAAGCTCATAAATTTAATCCCAGCAACATCCAATATGCGTCTGACAACAGCCGTGTGCGTTGTCGAAGTGTCCTTGAGCAAGAATTAAATCCGTACCTGCTCACACATTATACGTCTCTAAGGGTAAGAGTGTCAGCTGAATGCCTCAAAGGTAAACTGACTGTAAACAAGTAAACATGTCACCCACGAATGATTCAGGCACCCCTTGGACCAATCAGGACCAATGCATCATCCCTCCAAGCTTTGTCAAAATTGGACCAGTGGTGTCCGAGAAGTCACGTTTGAGTTAAACATTTTGACCTTCAATGATAGCGCCTCCATTAGGCCAATTTGTAAACGCTGCAACATAGTGCAAAGTTGCATCATCCCTCCAAGCTTTGTCAAAATTGGACCAGTGGTGTCCAAGATGTCACGTTTGAGTTAAACATTTTGACCTTCAATTGTAGCGCCTCCATTAGGCAAATTTTTAAACGCTGCAACATAGTGCAAAGTTGTATCATCCCTCCAAGTTTTGTCAAACTATGTTTAGAATGTGTCCTGTTGCACTTGGTAAAATAAAGGTCACTGAAGAGCCTGGCGCTTTCAAGCTCACCTCTGCTATGGGGGATGAAGCCATTTGCCATTTCCAGATCCCCAGGTGTTATATTGATTGAGCACTCAGTTGGAGTGTCATCCTCTCGCCGAGCTTTCTGCTTTTCTGTGCTTTGAGATGTTGAAGATGAGTTGTGATAGGCCTCACTTTGTGAGCCTGACACGTTTAAAGGAAGGATCATTTGAGGGATATTTTTGTAGCAAACAAGGGGGTTGGATCGAATGTTGGATCGAATGTATCAATTTGTGACAGCTCGTCTCCAAAAAAGACAAAGTAGAAAATCAACAGAGTGAGAGAGATATAAAGACGGAGCAAAAGATGAGAGAGAGATGTGTGAGGGTATGAAGGATCTACTGGAGGGGGGATTTCACTTTGTAGTGTTGACAGGCTGGCCCTTTGTGTTCTGTGACATTTCAGTGAAAGTGCTTTGGCCAGCAAAAAGACTCATTTTCCATCAAAACATAGAACTGCATAACATTCTATATCCAAGTTGCTTATAGCACAGAAGTAATGATTTCCTAAGAATGAATTAGACTGCCAGAATGTAGGGTTGACTGTTAACATCAATTTAATGTGTTATTCCCAGCTGTGGTGATTGTGCCATATGTGACTTCCCAAAGATGTGAAAATTAACAATTGGCTCCCAACTTTGTGATATGACAGGTGTTTAATTAACTTTTAATAAATTTTAACTATGCAACTGACAGGTTCTCTAATACTGGAACTAGATTATTTTGTGTAGGCAATGTAGCATGATAATTATTGAAGATGCGGGAGCTTTGTTAGAACCTGCTATAGACAAACTACAAAATAACTCACTTTCAGCAAACACCTGTTCATTCATGTATAGGTCAACTTCTGCACTACTATCTCTTTACTCAAAATAACTCAAAAGATGCATTTCATTTTCTAGTGAGAAACGTTTCTGAAGTAGCATTTTTATGTAGAAGCACAACCTTCTTTATTCACCCCTCTTTTTCATATTAATGAGATACTTCAGCATAGGGAAATTATCTTTGTGCTTTTCCCCCTCTGCTAGGAAGTCAGAGCAGACAGAGCAGCATCCCTGGAACTAGTTGGGATTCCGTTTTTAGCCCAAGGACATTTCAGCAGGGCAGATGCTTACCAACACGAGTTTGAACCTGGCTCCCCGGGTTGAAGAGCAGTCTGCCTACACACTATGCCGCCCTCCTGCTCCCAAATACGCCATGGCTCACGCCATTTTGCCAGGCTGAAATGGCAGATTTTGCTAAACTGACACTCGCCGGTCTGGCTTAGACCCCATGTCTAAGTGCGAGGGGTTCCTTCAGGAAGGGTGTAAGTGCTAGTTTGAATTGGTCATTTGTTATATTGATGGTGCAGTGAAGGCTTTCCATTGATTTCCCATCGATGTGTAGGTGAGCAGTAGATAAGCCAGCAGACGGGTGGAGATAAGCGCCTGTCGTTTCCCTGACAGCTACGGACGCAACAAAGGACAGCACAAAGTCAGATGTCTCCCAAAGTCACCCGTCGAGTAAAGTCAACCTGCTCTCTCTCTCTCTCTCTCTCTCTCTCTCTCTCTCTCTCTCTCTCTCGCACACACACACAGGCACTCAAACAATGGCACTCAACATCTTCCTACCTAGTCCAACCTCTTGCCATTGAACACTGTCCAAGGCTCCTATATTGAATTAGCTATCGTCCCTGTCACATTCGAAGTCTGCTTCCTGACAGGACCATATCAATCAACTGATTCATTCTTATTAGATTAAACTATGGGGGTGTCACATCGTTAATGTGAAAAATGGGACGCTGGATCGAGCGGATGGAAAATCTATTTCAACAAAGGACCAAGTGTCAGAGGAAGAACGGCAAATGTTACTAATGGTAATGTTTGGAATTTGAACTGAGGACATAAATATTGATTGATTGATATCTTACTGTAATCTATCCTCATAAATGCAAACTCCAGTATTGTTGTTTCTGCTGTGCCTAATAGAGATTAATTCTAGGAACCTCTGGATTTTGTCCAGCTTCTTTCCTGTGTGAATTAACTATGGCGGAATGCAAAATCCGGAAAATTTAATAATGCTGTAGCCTTTAATATAAAGATCTTTACCTATGTACAATGCGACACTTTGCTTCCTTATCAAAAACCATGATAAAACCTAATATCCGTAGCCTAGGCTGCCACAGTGTTTTGTTACAGTACATGTATTGGATTAGACTTATTATTAGGAAGATTGTGCAGTGTGACAGATAATCTTCAACCTACAGTAGCCCCTCGCTGGCTAAACATGAAATGTTCGGTTTTAAAATGATGAACAATTACATTCAAACAGGAGAATGATAGCAATTGCTTTTGGGAAGGTAGAAGATTTAAGTACCACAGTTGAGTGGGTGAGGTAGGTTCAGGATAAAATGATTCACAGTGAAATAAAAGCTGAGGTATGGTAATCATATTTATCCAAAATGTTTGTAGTCATAAGAAGTAGGCAGGCTAAGCCTATAAATAGGTCTGTCTGATATACGGTAAATGTCTCCTTTAGATACACTACCAACATCTGCTTAGTCTTAAATCACTGAAAATGCTATTTTTGTTCAATGCATTATTTTAAGATTACCAAGTCAAACATGCTTAATTCTCAGGACTGACGACACTAATTTTAGGGAAAAAATACTCAGCTTACTCATCATACTTCTTGTGGGAATCAGAGGCACAGCTCTTAACTGGTTTGCATCCTATCTTATGGATAGACATTTTTCTGTTACCATGGGAGGCTCTGCATCATCTATAGCACTTCTCAATTGTGGTGTTCCCCAGGGCTCCATTCTGGGTCCTCTATTATTTTCTCTGTATATGCTCCCACTTGGTCACATAACCACTGTTATGCTGATGACACTCAGCTTTATTTACCGGTTAACCCTGCCAACAGTATTGGGCTTGATTCACTTAAGGACTGTCTAGCTGACATAAAGTGCTGGATGTCTGAAAATGACTTGAAGCTAAATTATAGTAAATCTGAGGTCATCGTGTTCAGTCCTCCAAAGGATACTCTAAAGATGATTGATTCCCTCTATGATTTTGCTAATAGTGTTAAGCTGTCTGCCAAAAAATTGGAAGTCATTTTTGATTCTGGACTAAATTTTGAAAAGCAAATCCAGGGAGTAGTTCACCTTAGTCTCCTCCTGTCTGGACTATTGCAATTCTATGTACTCCACCCTCAGTAGCAAGGCCCTCTCCAGGCTGCAACTGGTTCAAAACGCAGCAGCCAGAATATTGACTAAAATAGGAAAAGGGATCACATCTCTCCCATTTTTGCTTCTCTACATTGGCTCCCAGTTAAATTCAGAATTGATTTTAAAATTCTCCCGATTACTTTTAAAGCCCTTAATGATTTATCCCTCATATACATTTCTGATCTTTTGAAGCCTTACACAGCCTTTTAAATATTCCTCCTTAACACTGCTCTCCATCCCAAGGACTAGATTAAAAACCAAAGGTGAACGTGCCTTTGCTGTCAGGGCCCCCAATTTATGGAACAGCCTTCCTGAGGAGATTCGGTCTGCCTCTTCTCTGTCATGTTGTAAGACTTGCTTTAAAACACACTTTTATACAATAGCTTTTACGTGATTTTATGTTCTGTAATTTTATTATATTTTATTTTATTTGTTTTTATTTTAATTTTGTTTTTTTCTGGTACTGCTTATTTCATTGTGTTGTATCTACTGCAATTTGAAGCCCTGTTTATTTTGTATTTTATTTATTGTATTTTATTTCAGTGCTGAATAATTTTTATTCTGTTGTGTTTTTATTTTGCTTCGTGCAATT
>OMLI01091593.1:10061-24397 GCA_900302605.1 Rondeletia loricata
TCAAAAAAGGTTTTTGATCTGAATCTACAAGGGGGAGCCTGAGCATTTTTATCATCATGAGCATAATTTCCACTGGAATAATTTTCAAGGAAGCAGCACAATAAGTGAAAGTGACAATTTCAAGCTGAGAGAGGAAACAGATGGAGACAGAGACTAAATGAATGCGGGTCGTTTCTGAAGACAGTCAAGCCGTCTGCTTTAAATTACATTTTCTTGGAGTCGGTGTTCTTTCATAGCGTCTTCATCAGCTACTGAACGGTGGTTTTTTTAGACTCACATTTTGTGTTTGTTTGTTTCATCTGGGTTAAATCTAGTGCTGGATAAAGCCCATACGCTTTTAATTTAATTTTTCACTACGACCAAGAGGAGGCATTGTTTTTCTGCAGAAGTGCCTCGACAGAGAAAAGTTTCTGAGCTCATAGAACTCCGTTTATATCTATATATCTATACACATTTTTCTAAAACTGATTGAAATGAACTCCTTCATATAAACATGAATCCAAAATGAGATATCCACCACTTAAAAGACAAAATTAGGACAAATAATGGTAATAAAAGATAGGAAGATAAAGTCCTTAGTTGACAAAATGATAGCACTCACACAGACTGGATACTCTATATTGAATGATGAACATTTCTCTCCTAAATGTATATATAGCATTTTGAAATAGGAGTCTTTATATATTGTAGAACCGATACCCTTGATGCACATTCACAGTATGAAGTCCAGCCTTTATAGTCTAGTCTAATCCTGTGCACTGGCTCTATGGTGGACATTGTGCAGACTTTGTTTCATGTCTCTACAGAAAGTACACTGTAAAGAAAGTTCCGTAGCGTCGGAGCACCTTCAAAGGACCGGAGAGCTTGAGTAGGGACTTGTTCTTGTTTTTTTTCCTTCTCCCCTTCTGTCATTCGTCAACTGGAGAAGTAACACAAGTCAACTAGGTCAGGGCTCTGTCAGGTTATCAAGCTGTCTGTCTAGCCTCTCCCTCCCCCAAAATAAAATGACTTTCAAACAGAAGTATCCAGTGAGTTTGTGTGTGAGTGTCTGTGCAAGTGTGGGTGTGTGTGTGTGTGTGGTTCTGTGCTTTTGTGTGTGTGCAAGTGTGGTTGGGGCAGTTATATATTCCCATATGTGTATGTGTGTGAGTGTGTATGGACTCGTGGTGGCGGTGTGTGGCTGGATGGCAGTGATGGTGGTGATTGGGGGAAAAACACTGTTGAATATGTGAATGGGCCTTTGCATTGGCTAGACTTGGTCATTTTCCAAATAGCTCTACTTTTGGGCTCTATTACCACCATGACTGACTGACAGACAATCAACGAGCGCTAACTGCATGAGGCTGTTCTGCTAAACACTCTAAATCCACAGAATTGGTATATTATATAGTTAAGAGAGCAGCTGTCGTACGGTGAGACAAGGTGAATGGATAATTATCCCTTTGTGTTTATCACATTTGCTAGAGACGAAAGATTGCTTCCTTTAACAGCTCATTACATGTGTATGGATAGCCGGTGCTGCTTAACTTGTTCATGCTCACAGGTGTGGAAATATTTTCCAATGATATCATTTGCCCAATTAAGTGTGTACAATTGTGGCATTGTGAGTATATAAGGTCGCTAATTTTCTCTCACCCTTCGAAGTGAAACAACTGTTTCTGCCTAAACTAAATAGGTTTTTATTAAAAGAGGGTGCTGTGAAAAGAGAGGTGGGGTCGCCCTCTCTGCCACTAAAATAAATAAGAATATAAATCATTCGGTATTTCCAAAATATAGAGGATCCAGACTGTAAAAGTGTCAAAAGTAATTTCAGACATTTTCCTTATATCCTTTAAAAATACAATTTGTCTTTATTTTGTGCTGTAAATCATTTTTATAAGAGTAAGCGTCGCTGTTTTTCAGAACAAAGCTCTTCATATACGAACACAGTCGTCTGTGTGATCATACAGGTTCTCCGTTCTTCTGCAGCAGCAGCCTCTAGTCACATATGGCATCCTGCAGATGGACAATCTGTTGCGGCTTCAGAGTTAGGAGGCAAAGTTCATTAACATGCCACGAGCTCCGAGCGCGCGATTAGAAAATAATTTCATCATCCTTCTAATTATATTCAGACGTCTCCGAAGTTTCTCTCACTGTGTCAATGATGGCGACTTGAAACAAATTACCGCCTCATAGAGATCGCGCTCAAATCGGAATCGCTTTATTCGCCGTGTGAAATAAATGTCACATCAACAACTATCAGAGTAACACCAGTACATACTGGCACACATGACAAAACAGGACTTACACTTTAAAGGGACAGTATACATAAAACCGTACACATTCGGCATGTAGAACTGCTTAAATTATGTACGTAACAGGACGGGACACAGTTCTGAAGAGGGAACACCAGCTTTAATAATGAACAAATCCTCCTTTTCCTTTGCTTAACACAAGCAGACATGTTTACTCTGTCTCGTTTACTCTCTCACACGGTCTCCCCCTCCTTCCCCACCTGCAGCTCAGATGTGGGCTGGAAAAGAAACCGTCTCCGAGAGCGTGGGGACGTCTTCCAGTGAGATTCAGAAAATAGCTGGCTCTCCTGGGCCGCATTAGCCCTGAAGGTCATCGAAGGGGAAAATGACCCCGGTTCCTCCCTCTCCTCTCTCCTGCTGGCCCCTCTCCTCGTCTCTCTCCCCTGTAATTGAGTGCGGTGCGTGGTCAGGGAGCCTGTGCTCATTGGCGGGCTGTACATGGTGGTTAGTTACACACGTTTTCACCGTAATTACCAGGCAGACTCTCCCCGTCTCCAGATCTTTTCAAGGTCGCATCAATTTCACAGCTATCCACGCTCCACCCCCACGCCGTCTCTCTGCGCCGGTCTGTGTCATTACAGGCTTTCAGACTCTCTTCCTCGTTGGGAACTTCATCCTCCTCCTCCTCCTTTCTTAAAAGCATATCAAAACCCAAATGGCAATTATTAGTTGATCATCCCATCTCCCCGGCAACTGTCGCCGTAGCAGCAGGAGTGTTAGCGATAACCTTGTAGCCTGTGGGTGACTCATCTCTGGCCGTAAACGTCGCTACAGACTCACTGTCGTGCAGATTTACTACTTTTCTCGCCGCTATTAAACGCTGCCCGATCGCCTCGAAGGGAAGAGGTCAGTGAATTTGGCAAAGGCACCTAAACATTTGACCGGCCTCGCACTTGACCGGATACAAATCCCAACAGAGGCCAGACTTCCCTGACATAAGCAGTTCTGCAAGAGCTGGGCCAATAGATTCCGTTCACGTTTTCCTCTCGGATGTCTCGGATCAGCCGCATTGCTTATACGACTGGATGTCTGTTTCCTCTCTCTCTCTCTCTCTCTCTCTCTCTCTCTCTCTCTCTCTCTCTCTCACCCCTCCGCTGGCTCCTCATTTGCTTGACACCCTTGTCAGACCATGCCCAGCAAGGAGTCAGAGTCAGTACTTATTGGGTTCACAGCCGCTGTCAAGTCCTCCAGCAGGCCCGTCAGCCATGCCAGGGACAGGGTGTACTTCAATAGGCTTTAAAAGCACGAGCGCCACTCAAATCGGGGCACGGCACGGCAGAACATCTGTTTCGGCATTTCATTCCATTTGGTGCGGCGTGTATTGGCAAAACGCCGATGGAGCCACCTGTTTACCATCGTCACGCCATAACCCAATCCCCTCGACCGCAGTCTCAATTTTGGAATCTCGCAGAAGATCTCCGCCGAGTGTTGCTGAAATGATCGCTCCGCTAAGTGGTTGTGATTTGTTTATGTTGCCTATTAAACTAATAAGTCCTCATATCGTTGTCATGGCTTGACGTTGGAGAGCGGAGGAGGATGATATTAGCTCTGATTACATGGCACAATGACGGCGCAGATTAGCAGATTGCCGCTTCACAGACCCATGTCCTGTGAGAAAAGGGGGCCCTTATTGTGCCGCTGTTTGATTGAGTCGCGTTGTGTCAGGACTATCGGCCCACGCCATCTGCACGTGTCCCGCATCCTCGCCGCCGAATTGATTGAGATTTATTGTTACGGATGATTAGGGCAGTGGCGGCATAGTCGATAGAGGAAGAGTGAAGCTGCGGGCGCAAATCAGCTTCCTGTTCCCTGACAGAAGAGGTTCATCGAGCCGAACGCCTCCAGGGGCTCGCAGTAAAGAGTCGTTACGGTTTACTGGCGTCGGCGTTCCCGAATAGAAGCAGGTGAGCGTATCACACATGGTTTAGCGGAGATGTGTGCATCCCTCTGGGCTGACCGTGCCCTGGGATTGGCAGCACTCGGCCTAATGCATCTCAAAGCCGTCCTTGAGTGGATACAGTATCCGCCATGCCAATACCAGCATGATTAATTGCTCAGGTGGTCTCATCGCTTTTAGGCCAGAAGAGGCTCTGGGCCCCCAAGGAACAAACAAACCTACTTAACCATTTAGAGCTGTCTCTGCCTCTGGTTACTACTCAATCTGCCCACCTGGATGCACTCTGACAGCATCGGACACAGGGGAAGCATGAATCTTATCACCCTGCACTCTTAATCATTCTGCGTCTTTGGGCGGATGTGAAGGTTACACTGTATTCGGTAAGTTAAAGCTTCTAACTGCATTCTACTCACAGTTCAATAATGTTTGGTTTTATTGAAGTTCAGCCTGCCTGTTAGTGTGTGTGTGAGTGCATATGCATGGTGTGCATGAGCATCTGAGCATGTGTCTCTTTCGTCTAAATGCCCGCCCACGTACCTAAAACTTTACTTCTTTAGAGGTTGAGTGGTGTTTTGCTCAAGCAGACATGAGTGTGCAGAAATGGCGGCGTGCTGGGTAAATCTATCCTGACTCAGAGCCAAATCCCTCTGAGGTACAAACTGAAAACCGAGTTCTGTCCACACTGATAAGGAGGTCAGCGTGGCCGTGTGCCTCGGACCGAGATTACTGGACTTCTCACGGTCAGCAACCTTTCCCTTTAATGCAGCCACCTGAGCTGACCCAGATTTCTGAACGTCTCCAATTGGCCCTTAAGGAGTCCGTAGCAGATGGCCGTCATACACCAAAGGGTGTAGATAACAGCCATTTATCAAAGCATTAGAGTGCCGCCACAGAATAAGGCCACCGGACATGCATCACCCGATCCACAAAGCCTCGCCGCTGTTTCTAAAATGTTGCTCATAAATTATTCCGTTTCCTTTATGGCCACCAGCGCCTCTTGACTATATAGGATATTTTCATGATAAAGACTCTGTTTATGGCCGCTGAAGTCACCCCTCTTTGTCTTGGATTCCCCCTCCACACACACACACACACACACGTTCTCTCTCTCTCTCTCTCTTTCTGTCTCTCTCTCGCTGGGTGGTGGAACAGCCATAGCGGTCTTTCTGAATCCATCAGTTCTTGACCTTTTTTCATCACCCATTAAATAAGGCTGATGTGTTGCAGAACCAGAACCTATAAATGGAGCTGTGTTAAGGGTCAATGGAAGTTAAAGTCTGAACGAATGCTCGCATCAGACTTCAGTCATTTGTCAGAAGTTACAGGAACATTTTAGATTTCTATAGCTAGAGATCACAGTTCATATTGATTTTTGCAGCACAAAGGAATCAAATGGGGGAAAAAATAGTTTTCTAATGTTGAAGTTCAAGTCATTACGGGCAACGTCGCCTTCATTTCAACTGGTAAGCAGGGGAAACTAAACATCTAACAGCACTGAAACAGGGAGACTGATTGGTGGCTTGCTGAGGTCTTGCTGTCCACCGGCATCACTGATTATAATTTACACCGTCTCCTAATGCGCGTCTGTTTTGAGCCGCGGGTGACAGAGTCGGGCCTCGGTGACCTCTAGACCCCCCATTCCAGGTAATCAGCAACTTGGTGTGAACTCCTCTGATTGCTGGTGGCTTCATAAGCCACCTCAGGAAACCTGCCTCGCTATGATAGAGGGCAATTTCTAGAGTTTTGATTGGATATTTGTCATGTGGTAATACCTAAATAGGAGGCATTCGTGATCTAGGTCAGAACCCAGTGGTAGGACTAGGGCTGTCATTGACCATAGTTATATTTCTTAATTAGCCTCACTGTCTGCTCCCCTCAAAGTAATTAACTTGATCAGAAAAGACCTTGCCTGCAGTCGGAGTGGAGTCGGGGAAAAAATGTCACGGCGATGACTAACTACATTAAAAATTCTGAAATCATATGTTTATCCCAAGCTGTCTGCAATTAATATGCGTGGAGAGCGGTCTAATTTTAAATCCTCATAGATTACTCTCGGGGAAGAGATCTGGGAATGTGCTATCATCATGTATTTGGCTCAAGGTGTTGCCTTTTTTTTAACTTACAGAACATTGTTGAACGGGTTTGTACAATAACAACAAACAAATTCAAATTGAACGTGACACTTTTTGCTTGTTTTTATTCCCTTTTTGGCATCTGTGTGAGTGTGTGTGTGTGTGTGTGAGAGTGAGTGATAGAGAGAGAGAGATACAGAGACAGAGAGAGGGCAGAATCCATAGAGACTGGAAGATAAAGCATCACATGATGGGCACTGTAATTGCATCCGAGACAACGAAGCGCATTAAAAAATCCCCTCCCTCTCTCGCGTGTTTTATTGCCTCATCCTTGATGGAATTATTACCCTATTTGTCCTAAGAAAGAGGATGCTGGCAGAAACCATCCAGACAACAGGCCCGTCCCAGAGGGCAGATCGCCCCCGGTGATACGGACGCGCTCTGACACGGTGATAGAGACCCATAGTCGTATCAGTAGGGAGAGGATTTAAACCAGCGATGGTCCTCGTTCGGGCGGCGTCCATCATCTCTCCGTCTGTGGTCCAGTGAGCGCGGTGTCGGGAGGAAAGATACTGGAACAGCTGCATATTGTTATCACACCCGACAACATATTCTCATCTATTTACCGTGAACATCTCGTTGTCCAGCTGTTGTCCCTCCTACTCACTTGCCTTTTCCATTGGAAGGCAGAAAACAAAAAGGCAAAATCTCTCTTTCCTACTCTGATTTATGAAGCAGATTTTCTTCTGCTTATGAAGCAGATTTTTCCTCTTTCCATCTCTCCTAATATTTTCTATAGATCCGTAGGGCTTGAAGTCCGACTTTCCCAATTGGCTAATGATCTATTTTGAGCAGTTGGAAAATATCTGTCTCAGTTATTTCTGGTGTTGAAAAGTTTTGAGAGATGGCGCTGAGGAGAGTGCAAAATCAATAATCCTATCAGAGAATGGTGACATGATATATGCCGGCTGGGCAGCCACTCTGCACGGGCAGGAGGACTTGGCACGGCTATGAAAAGAGGAATATACGCTACTTAAAATATCATAAACTGTTATAAGCTTTATGGGTAGTTGCCTTCACCCATCGTTTCAGTGTTTCAGTGATGTTTAGACCTTTAAATATGAAGCATAAGCTGGGGTTGAGTAGCTTAGTGGTTACAGAGGCTGTCCCATAACCAAAAGGTCACAGGGTCAAGCCCCACAACAACAATGGGTCTTGTCAAAATGTCCTTCAGCAAGACACTGGACCCCTTACCTGCTAAGTCACTGTAAGTTTCTCTGGATGAGTGTCAGCTATACTCATCTCATAAACATATTTCCATTTTGACACGGCCCTATTGGATGAATTCGCTGTCCTCCATTACCTGCATGCATACCGAATGTTACAGCCATAATCCTCGATGAATATATTTGCATTATACTTGCAATTACTGCACTAATCTGAAAACATGTTCTCTATGGCAAGTCGGTGTTTTCATTCTTTTCCGATCCAGGATTTGGGGGCGCTGTGGGAGCCATAGCATTGTCTGAGCATGCATGGTTAAATGAAGAAGTAGATTTTGTTAATGAAAAATGCAACAGATGGCGGCTGTAAACCCAGTCCCTGCAGAGCGTGAACATTTCCTGCAGAATGAAGGAGAGCGGATTAAGGTCATTTTTGCCTCGCTTTTTCAATTTATAAATTCATGCTCAGAGGGAACCGAAAATAAAAAGGGCCTGGCATCCTGCCTCGACACTCTCCGGGAAATCCAAATGTCAATGAGAAATGTGCAAATATTAGAACAAAAAAACCCCCAGACAACAACACAATTTAGGAACAGCGTTAAGGCAGCCATCATAACAGACTGTCAGACTGTCAGACGAGGGCCGCCCAAAGAGCCGGTTGCCCAAAATACAGTCTGTTTATCAGCATGAAAACAAGACTTGAGTTGATCAGAGGTACGTATTGTTTTAAAAGATGAAAAGCAGAGTAAGTGGCATTCACTCTGCTAACGTTCACATTCTTAATCCATCTCATATAATGTGCTTCATTGCCAATTTTTTGATTCATCCCCCATCTGACCAAAAAACAACCCTATTCATGTGAGCGGTGTCTTTTCTGCCGTGTCCCTGAGCCGCCTGCAGACGTTTCAATGTCATCATTTTGAATAGAAACAAAATCCTCATGAAGACAATGGCCAATTTTCAGCATACAAATTGCATTTAATTTTTCTCCCTGAGCTAACTGAATAGAAAACTATGTTGAGTCTCTCTCTCTCTCTGTATATCTCTGATCTCTATAATCTGTCTCCCTTCCTTCCTTCCCCATCAAAAAACAATGATGCTTTGCTTGTGTACACCATATGGGAAGTGATCAAACGGCCAACCCCACATTAACGTGACAACACATGGATAAACCTGCAATAAACCTGAGCACGAAAATGTGGCAGAATGAGAAAGGAGGAGCCACGCCATGGCAGGGTAACCATTAGGAGGATAGCGATGGTAAAAGGCCCACGTTCCACTCAAAACAC
Source organism: Rondeletia loricata (assembly GCA_900302605.1). Taxonomy (NCBI): domain Eukaryota; kingdom Metazoa; phylum Chordata; class Actinopteri; order Beryciformes; family Rondeletiidae; genus Rondeletia; species Rondeletia loricata. Next base: position 18,837 of record OMLI01091593.1, read on the forward strand.
CCACATGGCGACTCCCCGGCGGGCACACGAGCCAGTGGCCGTGACAGATGCCTGGGACACAGAGCATTAAGTGTCACATATCTGCATATGTTTTTCGGCGGCGCTCTCAGCGCCACACACACTAGGAGCATATGTCTGATGAAGGTCAGTGATTTGAAAACAAGGCGCCTCTGCTGTTACGGCTACTGCTGCTGCTGCTGCTGCTGCTGGAGCTGCTGAGGCTTTTCACCGTTCCCTTAATCCTACAAGAAATACAGCTAACAACCAGCAGATGGATATGCCAGGATGAGGATGAACAGAAAGAGTGAAGTTGAGGGAAGGAAAGTAGTGTGTAGCTACATTTCCAAACCGACCAGGTGTGGAAACACTGCTGCTGGGTTGGTCTCTTTACCGCCTTGTGTATGCTTATTTATCATTTACCAAAGTGGGCTGGAAGGGAGGTGACTAGCAATCATTTAACCCCTTCCATCTGGGCTTTAACCCCAATCTCCTGGTTGGTCCAGAACTCTCCGCCGGCCTCGACGTCGTCATTATCATCCATCATCATCACCGTCCCTCATAGTTTCTTGCACAATCTGGTGTTAAGCACATAAACATTCTGCCAGAGGAAAGTTATGGCCCAGACGTGATTTCGATCGCGAGCAAGATAAATTATGCTCGGATTGTGATTGTAGTTGACAAAGCCAGAGGTGTAAGACGTCATTGTGCCTTTTGGGAATACCAGAACAAGATGTGACGAGTGGGAGGAGTTGAAGAGTTGAAGACTAAGGTTGTAACGTTGTAATAACAGGGAGGTTAAGAGATTGGGAGAGAGAGAGAGAGAGGGAGAGAGAGAGTTGGGGGAAGGGAAAGAGGAAAGGATGCTCCCCCATTGGAATTCAGGACATGCATACAGAACACATCAGAGGAAGAAAAAAATAACTGGAACAATGAGCCGCTGCATCCTTTTATTAGAGCCAAAAATGTCTAGAAATTTAAGACCGCCATATTTTTAGAACTCCATCAACCTGGCCTTTATATAGCTCCATAAAATAGGCCTCCTTGTTTCGTTGGAGATTGAGCTCGACTGATCCTACCGTCTGAGGACCGGCTGCTTCTGTGAGCGCTCGCTCTCTGGGGGGGGAGGAGGACGTTCAGGCGGAGAAAATGTATGTGCTACATCACCGGATCTTATTTAGATTGATAGAAGCTGCTCAACCTGCCAGCGTCTCAGCATGTTTGTGAACAAAATGATCCAAGATTACCTCGGGAACCCGGAAAGAAACGAGATGAGCGTGTAAAAGAAAGACCTATTTGCTCGTTGAGTACGTTGGTCTGTATTTCTTTATGGCCTTCTTGAGCCGAAACGAGCGAGGGAGTAAACTTCTGCAGTGTTTCTCCTAGGTGAAAGGTATGATGGATGTTATAAAGAGAGAGAGAGAGAGAATCTGAGAGACAGAAAACAGAAACAGAGAAAGAGAGTACGGGCCTTCACATTGCCTTTCTCCCTGGGGTGTTCGTTAATCACCCTTTTAGATCTGTCAGCCTGTGTGTGGGCCTATTACCCTTCAACGCTGCCACTTTTGTTGCCTGAGACAGCGCCGCCATTCAGACGCCTCAACCCCTCAGTGTGTCTCGCACAAGCCCCACCTTATTAGAGGAACATAAGAGATAATGAATAAATAAACAAAGTGAAGTGGGGTTGTGGGACGTGAGCAGCACAGCGACAGCTCGGGGCGCTCATTAAGACGAGGTGCCGGGTAGCGTGCTGCGTACGACGCCGGGCGGCAGATAGGGCTTCGATGTTATAGTGTCGAGGAAACCCCCGACCCCCCTCCCGTCTCCCCATTATGGCGGGCGCTCACCCTCGCTCACTGCAGAGACGGGCAGGGCTCTTGTCAAGGGAAAGCGAGGCACCATATGGATCCAAGTTCAAAGATAACTAGCCTTGAGCTGTCAGGGTTGCTGAAGCTCTTTCCATGAGGTCGGTTCTACCTTGACATGAATTCTGCTCTGAATGAGTCTGGGTGTTAAGGCCAGTTTCCCCCCCCTCCTCAGCATGACACGTGTCATATAACATGTATGACAATTTAGCTTTTGAGGAAATGAAACATGAAAGCGAGTTCTTGGTTGAAATGTCTGTATGTTCTATTACAATCCAAATGATTAACTGTGATTACTTGGGTTGATTTAGCAGGTGCTCAAGGGTTGCAGCTCTGTAAATCAGAGTAAACAGTGAAGTAACCTATTAACCTAATTGACCAATTGAGTAAATGATCAATAAATAATGTGTTACTGCCAATCAGAGCATGTGAGCGGAGCGGAGCGGGAGGATTTTGAGTGTGGAGCGGGTTTCCAAAAAGTCAGTGACAGCAAGCACACTCAAAATGTCTTCAGAAAATGTTAGCGGGATTCTCACCGCTCATCTCCGCTCACATGCTCTGCTGCCAATTAGACCGTATCATGTTGGGTGAAGCGGTCTGTTCAATCCAAAGGTGTGACCTTGGTTTCAGGGAGTACTTTGGTTTAAAACCTCCGTTTTTATTCTAAGCCAATCTGAGGATGCAGGCCATTTTGCTGCACCTTCGATTGGCTCTACAAACTCAAGTCGTTGTGTAATATTCCTTAGAACTTCAATCAATGATGTGCAAAATGCATGATGTTCCTGTTGTTTTGCTAATTGGCTTAACCAACATCGTGGCTGACATTCTGATGGAACAATTTGGACATGCTAATGCTCAGAATGGAGCCAGAACATTGGGTTTTGCTCCCTGTGGACTCACATCCTCATTCTAAACAAAAATTACTGGTCCGTTCCTTTTTCATGTTCCTAAAATGTCTTACCTTCATTACGGATGGGGCATGCAATTTTTGTTCAGTATTCTGTTTCACATTTCATGTGTGATTTTGTTTTCCATCATTTAAGGGAGCCGCAATAGGAATTTAAATTTTCTCTCTATATATACATATATAATACAATATATTTAATGTAGACATTGTTCAAATTTGATTTTGTTGAGTGGTTACATTTTATCAAAAATAGCAGATCGTTTCAAATGAACTCCAGTCAACGCATCACAACTGGACTTGGTCTTGATTGGCTCCAATCACTAAACAAGTACTAAAATCCCTCCAATCAGGCAAGGTTGTGGCATTTGATTGCAGCAGTTTATTCAATTTATACAGTTTTATTTGCACACACATCATGAAGACCATTATTTGTATCCTGAGCCATAGTACATCTGAAAACAAAATCATGAAAACTGAATAACGTGGGACTTTAAAATCAGACTATACAGAGGAAAAGCAAGCACCATAGAAGTTACCCATTTTAACAGAAATTACTCTTACCATGTGTGCAAGGACGAGCCACTCAGAGATCTGACGGTGTTAAAAGCATCTCACTGTAGGTCATTTAAATATACCTAAGGAAAAGTGTGATGGTGCGTCAAAAAACAAGTGACTGGAGGCGCAGGGGAAAGGAAAAGGAGGGGAGAGGAAATGGAGGGGAGAGGCAGAGCGGAGGGAGGTCACACTCACTGAACAGATAAAGAGAGGAGAAACTCACTTGCACCCGCAAAACAAACAGATGGAGCAGCAAACTAGGCAGACGAATTCAAAACGGCACCGCATGCTCGTTGATGTGAACGCCGAAGGGCCGCAGGTGATGAGCGATGACTTCACTTTACTGTAACTTGCACTCGAGTTTGAAAAAAAAAATCCAGTAAATGCTTATGCCTTATTCTGTTCTGAAAAATATTGCTATTGCACAAAAACCACAACTCAAAACTGCCCATCTTCCTCTCTGTGTCCGAGCACTCGACCATTACGTTGCACTCGCTCTGTAACCATACACTATATCCAATCACATTGAGAGGAGATACACTATTGCTGTCGTAACTCACGGTAATCAAAGGGAGAAAAAAAGCGCATGCCGGTAAACAGTCTTTCCTACCACAAAAAGCTCTTAGGGTTGAAAACACACGGACCTCGCAGTAATATGTTTGAATTACCGATGATCGGTCGCATGGCTAATGGAGAGAGACGACACCTTGCCAGGTACAATCATGCAACCCCCGAAAGAGATTTCCACTCGCGTTGCCCAAGGGTCACCTGTCCGGTCCTTTGACAACAGCGTTTGATCAAAAGAGGAAAAAATACACACACAAGATCCGAATGGAAGGGCTGCAGGGTGCACAGGAATAATGTGTGATTTGATGTGAACAGACAAGACATCATATACTGCACACGCTCCATCAAATAATCCAATTTACATCCAGACTTAGACGAATATTATGCTAATTTTGAAACGCGGCTATGTGGCACTTTGAAATTAAGACTACGGGAGTAAGGGTCAACGCCGGGCTCGTTCTATATACATACGTTTCGTGTACCAGGGGGGATTTCAAAGAAGATGCGTACGGTGCTAAGCGGTCCGACGAGGAACTCCGCACGTTCCTTTGCAGAGCCTCTGCGTTTCAGACTTGTCGATGCATTATACATCGTCGTACCACCTGAAACACAGGATGTTCGTCGTTGTTAATGAAGTGAGGAACGCACTTCACACAGAAGAAGAAATGGATTCACAAAGAGAGAGGCGGCGCAGCAGCCCTTGTCAAAGTGTTCCTTTATAACCTTATTACAGTGCCGCCCATCTTTCTTATGCATATACATAACTAGCAATAAATTGAAGCGAAGAAAAAGAAAACAGAATAATAATGAAGAAAGGCTAAGAACTCTGGAACTCCAGCGTTGCCTTCAATTAAATGCCATTCAGTGTGCAAGACTGTGGTACCTTTCATTTCAAATGCTTTTTGTGGATAGGAGAGCACTGGCCTTAAGAAAAGTTGTCAGTCCCTGAACTTAAGAGACTCTTGGAAGTCATGTTTTGATATCACAACTTAGAGAGTCACTCCAAACTTGCACTTAATTGCATCTCCGACACATATGGCGTCTCAAATAAGATTGATTGCTGTTCAGAATTGCAGAAAGAACCTTGATTTCAACACAGCTACCTTCTCCAGAGTGCAGGCAAATTACTGAGGGGAGCGTCGTGATAGACCTCAAAACATCTGCCAGCCGTTTGTTGCAATACAGACAGTTCCACCTTCTTAAATTAAGTGCAGATACACAAACACAGACACACTCACTCACTCACCCGCCCACCCATCCAAACACACACACACACACACACACACACACACACGCAAGCCTACAGAAATCAAATCATACTCATTTTGCGACTGCATAACAGTTGAGAGGAGATAATTGAGACTGTTTTAAGGGGGTGTTAATTGGTAATCTGCACTGTTTCTGCACTGCACTTCCCAGAGATCACCTGTCAATCAAACAGTGTGGGCGGTACTATGACGTCTTTTTTCCTTGGATTTTCTGTTAATGCAGTTTGAGTTTCTGTAGGCGTCGCTCTTTTCTTTGTCTGTTCAGGCACGCAGTGTTGCCAACTTAGCGACTTTGTCGCTATATTTAGCGAGTATTCAGACCCCTCTAGCGACTCTTTTTCAAAAAAGTGACTAGCGACAAATCTAGCGACTTTTTCTGGTGTTATTGGAGACTTTTGGAGA
>OMLI01091604.1:0-19730 GCA_900302605.1 Rondeletia loricata
GTATCACCTCAATGCTAAACATGTTGCAGCTAGCGTGGAAGCCAGAGCTAACGCTGATCAGGCTAACGTAGTCCTAGGACGAGCAAGCAGAGTCGCCAACCCACACTCGACCAGATGACGGGGTTCAGAGTAAGACCACGTCTAACAAAGTAACCAACTCACTGGCTCACTGGATTGCTGTGGACTGTAGACCACTTTCGGTGGTCGAAGATAAGGGGCTAGAAAAGGTGCTACAGATTGTTTAGTTTACAAAAGGTCCTTTGCACTATCATATTCCTAAAATTGCTGCACTTTGTAAAAAATTGCACTGATCTGTTGGCCCGTGTAGTAGCTAAAATAAACAAGATTTTGCTGCTTAAATGTATGTATATGTCTATTCATTGAGTCACTCCTATACCAAAATCCATTTGAATTGAAAAATGTTGCTTCTCGTGTCAAATATTGATATGCGATTAATTAATCAGCATATCATGTGATTAATTCGATTACATTTTTTAATCGATTGACAGCCCTAGTTTTAATCTGTTACACACAACACACCCCTCCAATGAAAAAACAATATTGAAACCAATTGGTGCCATTGGCCAGAAGCTCATGAGCTAGCTTGCAAGTGCCTGGTAAAGGAAAAATATGAAACTGAAATGCAACTTGTCACAGTGTTCCTTTAAGCCTTCCATTTCTTAGCAAATCCACAGAAAAAATGAACAGGCCTTTGACAGGACTCAGCAAGGCATGAAACACTGACCGATTACATGTGCATCACTCCCCACACGGATGTAGTCGTCGCCATACATCACATGTACACTGATAAATGACATACCTGACACAGGTTCATGTCAAAAACACGGCGATATGCCAAGTAGAAGTGCACATTCCTATCTTTACTTCCTGATAAAGAGATAAACTCAGGTAGCACGTTTCTGTTTTGTCCTTTGAAACATTGCGGCACGTATATCTCCTGTATTCAGGTTGTAAACACGGTACAAGCAAACACAAACTCCATTCGTTTTGTAGTCAAACACCACTAAATAAAATCCTATGGCCTAAAAACGTGGAGCCTTCACAAAACGTTATCAAGTCTGTTAGTTGGCTGATTACTTTTTTCAGCATGCTTACTGAGTAGTAGTAGTAGTAGTAGTATTGTTTATTTGGAAGGGACAGCGTGCATTAATGGACAGGACATGCATAATGAACTGTGAAAACAGAGCATACATAATGAACTGTAAATACACCGGATTTAGCAGGAATGCTAATTTCCATCCGTAGTCCCTGACATAAAAACAGTCACCACAAAACAGAAGACAATATAACAATAACAATACATGACATGATACATGACATCACAAAGGATACATAGAAATAAGAAGTGGAACACAACACAACTTGTCTTCAGGAAAAACCTCTTCCACAACCACAGTACCATGTGACTTTCCAGCTCTATAGATCCCAGCAGTGGGTGGAAATGCCAGGCAGAGTCATACCCTTCCTGACAGTCTGAGTCACAGGCCCCTCCCCTCTGTCTCTCTCCGTTAGATCGATTTGACATTGTGCATCGTCATTGCCCTAGATGGCCAATCATCGCTTTCCATCTTGGCTTCTTGTCCGTGTGTCATGTCTGCTGAAGTCAGCCGTCTGTTTGTCAGCATGTCGGTGTGCAAAACGCCGTGGTCATCTGTTTATGGAAAGGCTGCCTTTTTATATCTGTCCGTTGATATCAGTTGAAACTGACAGTAGCTGTTTTGAGATCCCTTATTATGGGCAATCATAAGTGCATTACTAAGTTACACTGAGTGCAAAATTATAGTTTTTGATGAATTACAGATGCTCCTTCATAGTTGTTCTCATGTTGTCTCTAGTTGAAAAGATCTGATCTTCAAACATAACATCAATAATATTTGCAGGGTGTGTTTTGGCCAGGGGGGTTACCTTTAATTTTCCTTAGTTATTGGGTCTTTTAACACTATTTTAAAAATATTTTTCTGTTACAATTTTTTATTTTACTTGTTATGAACCCAATAATCCCTTTTATGTATCTAATATGTGTTGCAAATTAACAGTTATGTAAAACTAGAAGCTTCAGAGTTGCTCTTCTGAGTGTCCAGAGTGTCTAACCTTCACCAGCTGTATCCTGTATGACCAACTCACCAACACTGTGTACTCCCTTGGCACTGTTTCTTTCTGTCTCTCTTTTACTGTCTGTCTCTTTTTCTCTCCTCTCTTCTTTCTTTGTCTCTTTCTCTTTCACTTTGTCTCTCTGTCCCTCTTTCTCTCCCTATCTCTTTCTCTCTCATTACCTGTCCCCTTCTCTCTTTCCAACTCTGGCGCTCACCCCCACCTTCCCCCCATGAATGCCCACTAACCTCCCTTCCTAACCTGTTGTCCTGACAGCCAGGCTGTGTGGTAAAGCTCTTCTTCCTGCCGCTCTTCCCTACCGCACGCTAGCCCGGAGCCGCATCCCCCGCCCCAGCATGAGTCAGGGTTGCAGCCGCGACACTAGTCGTGAGAGCAGCCGCGACACCAGCCCCGCTCGGGGCTTCGCTCCTCTGGGTGAGTACTGCTGAGCTCGTAGCTGTCCCCGACCAGCACTGCCAGCCCAGAGTCTCCTAACCGGGAAATCCTTACCAGACGTGTACAGAACCCCCCCTTCTGTCTGTTCTTGATGTTCAGGAGGATCTCCTTCATACTAGCCTATGGGCTTCAGTCCCACCCTTCCTCTGCCTGTGCCTCTCTTTGCATGCACTAACTTTGTCTTTCTGGGTTTAGGGGCGAAAACTGTCCTGTCTGGTGGATGCAAGTTTATTTTTTTCTTCTGATTCTTGAAAAGTGCTGTACCATCTTAAGTTCAGATGTACCTTCTTTGTTTTTGTCTTGGACTTTTTCAAGTTGACTAGTGTTTTTGACTTGTCTTTGAATTAACCTGCATACCAAAGTGGTGATTTAAAGTGTGTCCAAGTATACATGCCTTGTTAAAGGTTTTGACAACTTTTGCACTAAATCCAGGTGAAGCAATAGAGAAAAAAGGCAGCAGCAACAGCAAGCAGTGTATGTACACATCATTGCAGTCAGTGTCCATAGCTGATGGTGCCTCTGCAACTTTTCAATGCGCAGTAGCTGCTAGTTCCTGTGCTGTGACATCGCAGGAGGTGATGTCATAACTCAGCAGCCATTGCTTTATCATCAAGGAATCTGTAAAGCAGGAGTGGACAGATACGTCACTGAGTGTACATTGGAGCCAAACTTCAAAGCTCTCAGTGCAGTTAGCGTTGTATTGAATGGGAAAACCACTCCTTTGATTTTGCCTTTTATAGACGATTAATCCAAGCGATGGAGTTGTTGGTAATTTGTTATGTGGCTTGCAAACAAAGCTTTCTTGTGTTTTCTAAGCACATCATTTGATAGCTTTATCCACTCCTGAATTTTGTTGGCTCCATGCTATCCTAAGTGTGCTAGAACATAAAGGAACCTCAGTTAGACTCGTTACACTAACAACTTATGCATTGCATGGCCACTGTTGAATTACGTTGAACGTTTTCTAGTTTGGCTCGATTGTAAGCTCCAATGTATTCTGCACGGTGACATGTTGTCCCCTCCTTCTGTTTAGATTCCTTATTTGTCATGCGGGACAAAGGGTGGAATGCTCTGTGGGTACAGCGTACGCATGTTGGGCTACCTCTACCGTATATCCAAATGTGATTGGTCACTCATCGTAGATTAATGGATGTGACTCCTAAACCCTTTTCACACTACTAAGCTAACCTAAATCTCTGCAGAGGCCTAGCCGAGCCACACTGTCAAGCTATGCATCCACAGTTTATCCAAGAAACATGCTGAGAAACACCAGTGTCCTCATTTACGAAATATAAAATACAAATATTATGCTGACAACAAAATCCAAGCCAGTAATTATTTATAAAAAAAACATTGATCTTGATGCCAAAATCAGTAGGTTACATTAATCTTCTCCAATCTTCTGTCATATATCAAAAGCTTCAATTAATTTCTATCATAATTCAAAATGCGAATGTCATAAATATCTATAGTCATATTTTTTGGAATCCAGGATCAAGTCAAAGAACTTTTTTTTTTTTTATGGGGCCCAATGTAAAAAACAAAACACGAGACCAGAGGTGGATGTTGGTCCGCCCAGCAGTGTGAAAAAGGCCCTAAGTCTTACCTTGAAGGCCGGTGTTTAACCTGTAGAGTGCGTCACTAACCCCCTGGTCTGGGGTGTTGCCCACCCCTCCTGTCCCCTGCAGCCTCCCGACGTCACTCCCGCTCTACCAGCGCTCTCTCCACGGCCGACCCCCACGGCCAGTCAGGTGACCTGCATGCCCAGACCTCCCAACACCCCCCAACCCCTATCCCGTCCCCCCAGTCCCCCATCTTAGAGGCGGTAACATGCCAGCATGCTTCTGTGGTACTGTTAAGTGACGTGACGTGATGTAAAATCCATCTTTCCATGACTTTGCACTCCCATCAGTATCACCCAGAGTATTTTAGCAAACAGGCAAGGTAAGGATAGACGAGGTCTGTGCGTTTAGCATGTAAAGCGGACATTTTGTGCTTATATGCTCGCCCCTCAATTGTGGTATTACATTTTCAGTGCCGTGTACATATTCATTTCATTTTAGCTGTGAGATTCGCTGGATGATGTGTTTGATCTCAGCCCAGCTTCATTTTTTGTTGTTGCTGTCATCTGCCTTTTTGCCTTTAGATTTTTTTGTTATGTCTTATTTGGAAGCCTGCGATATGTCTGTGGTTGCAGTATATTTGCATTTAAAAGTTTTGTTGTTGTGCAGCTTTTCATTTACGCAGAAGGAGCTTTTCAGACTGTTATGTTTTCATATGTGCTGTCATCTGTTTTTGTCATCCATTGAAGCTTTTGAAGTCTGCCTCTATTTATTTTGCATATAAGCTCAGATTTGTGGCTTCTCCTCTTTGGTGTTTCATCGGTGCCCTCTATCCTTTATTTCCCAGGGAAACTGCATAGCTATAATATATGCCTGTGTTTTTGCCCAATGGCTTAGTTTTCCTCTATCCTCTATTTGGGTTTTTCTATTCTGGTATATTTCCTTGTGATTTTGGTTTTGATGATTGGAGCCTTAAGTATTTTTACCCCGGCGTTCTTTTCCACTGTCCATTTATATTACATTGTATTCAAATATGTCTTAAAGAAAGCAACGTAAATCCCTCTATACAGTTGCTACTGTAAGAAGAGCATACTTTGCATTTGACTCTCAAGGTAAGTTACAGGGGTTACCTTCGCTTTGTCACTAAACTCTGCTCACCTCCTTCCTCCACTTTTTCTATCCACCCTTCTGTCTAGATCGGTATGGTCTGATCCACCAGGCTAGAATCTCAGCCTCGGTTAATGCCATGAGGGTCCTCAACACCGGCACAGAGGTGGAGGCCGCAGTCGCTGATGCTCTGGTAAGTTGCTGTGGAACTCTGCCTCCAGGCCAGAGCTGAGTTCATAAGCCCGTTGTTATATATATGTATTTGATGGGGGAGGATTATTGTTAAAGCTGCACTAGGCAAGAGTTGTATGTAAATATACACCCATCCTATCAGCCTAAATCTCAAAGTGGGGCTGCAGTAGAGAAGTGTCCCATCCCCTCTAATTGAGGACCCATAGATTCGCCCTGTTTACCCAAATTAAATTCTGGTGTCGGGAATGGACACTTCACCGCCCACAGGAAGTGACGAATTGAGCACTCTGTCCAGAGAAAGCTGGACTCACCAATGTTAGATTATTGGTATCCTTTGGTATAAAGCATCGCAGACCGGCCGGGTTGGTCAACATGAGCGTGCGGTGTGCAGTTTATTGACATCACGTTACATGATTTTTGTATATCTAACTAATAAAAGAGCAAACCTCCGTCTGTATCTCTGTCTGTCTGTTTCCGTTTTCCCCGGACACTGTCGGCCCGACAGCATTGTGATTTGGCACGGGTACCGGGTGGTGTCCCGCGCAGACGGTGACAGGGCCGGATTTTGGCTACGCCAAAACGGGGCTAAAAACGGGACTACTTGTTCAAATTTATCAAACAGTTACCTCTCGCTACCATTTGGGGGCGCCAATGTGCAAAGTTGACTAGTGCAGCTTTAAAGGGGAATACTGAATAATTTTTTTATTTACATCGTGACAACATCCCAGGTTCCAGTCTTTGTTCTCTGGGTTCTGGGGGAAATAGTTGATCATATTCATAAATATTGATTGGACTGTCATAAACTATTGGAATAGGACATGTGAAATCTTAAATTAGATTCTTTTCATTCTTATTTCTATGTCTCTCTTACCAAACTCATCTCCTTACAGGGTTTTCTATTGTCAGAACAGGAAAGAAGTTTGAGTGAAGTATTGATCTAATCAGGATCAAGAGATACCAAAAACAAAATATCTATATATAACTACCATACCAAAATGTTCCTCTGTTGCAGAAGTTTTTTATGAACATTTGAACCATAGACTCGTCACACAGATCAGTTATAATATGAAATGTCTTGTCACATGTCTTCTTTTACTCCCCCAAAAGGACTACTCGTTCTTTATTACTCCTTTAAACCTTCCCTCTCTCCTCTTTCCCTCTTGGTTGTCTGTTGCCATTTCAGCTATTAGGAGATTCCAGGAATAAGGTAGTTGTTCATTTTGCATACTGTTTGTATATCCATGCTGTCACGCACTATTAAAGATAAAAAAAACAACTTGTCACTGCAGCTCGGCTCATTACATTGACTGGCAGCTTCCAAATGCTCTTTCTTTTGTTTTACCTTGAATATTGTTTATGTCCATCACATTCCTGTTGTGCTTATCTAAGTTCCCCCAACAGTGATTTTTTTTCACATTGTGATATTATGGTGTTGAACCTCATTGTTGTGATACATCATTCAGATGTGTTAATTTCTTTCTCTGAAATATGTTCTACTGTTTAATTGCATTCATAGTCAAGACCTTTGCTTACTCATGGTATTGCTTGACTGGGTTTTGATATTCAGCTCAAAAAAGGAATTACATACCATTTAATTAACTCGGTGTACGTACATTACATGAACCCTTGAAGTTAAAAAACTGCATGGCTGCCTGATGCAACTGGCAACCGCATAGAGAACTTTGCATGGTAGTCCATCAGTTCTTACCTCATGGCTGAGTTCATGTGCCTAAGCACTTTGCCCTGCAGAGGTCTTTTCTTGCTTGGTCAACACTCATAGTGCTCTGCTGGCATCAACCCTACATTCCTTTAACGTTCTCCTTCCCTCCACAGAGGAAGCCTATGAGGCGGAGGTACGAGTCACCGGGGATGTACTCCGATGACGACGCCAACAGTGATGCGTCCAGTGCCTGCTCGGAGCGCTCTTACGGCTCAAGGAACGGAGGCATCCCCCACTACCTGCGCCAGACGGAGGATGTGGCCGAGGTCTTGAACCACTGCGCCAGCTCCAACTGGTCAGAGAGGAAGGAGGGCCTGCTGGGCCTGCAGAACCTCCTCAAGAGCCAAAGAATACTCAGGTGGGATTGGGCTAAAGAGTCTTGGCTTTGGAAATTTGAACTTGGGTCTCTTTTTTACGCTATTCTCTACTTTACCTATTGTTTAATAATTAGAGTGTGTTAAAGCTTGACTTGGGCCTCAACGCTTGGGCCCATATCAGCCATTTCTGTCCAAACCCAAACCAAGCACAGGGGGTTTTGCTTTTCCTGAGCCCAAACCAAACAACATCTTGCTAATTGCTAATAGTTGTCTAATGATACAGTGGCAATAAGGAGGATTTTTCAACAATATTTTTAGAATTTTGATTGACACGGGGATGAGTAGATAATGACTGAATTTTCATTTTTTGTAAATTATTCCTTTGACCCGAACTGCCCAAGCCCTTCAGACTCAGTCAGATCCTGTCAAGTTAGAACATAAATGTCAAGCTCTGCTTTGGAGGGGGATTGTTCTTTTTCAATTAGGCAGAGCCTGTGTTTTTAACCTATTGGCACAAGATTGACGTGAGGCAGTTAGGAGAATACTTCCCTGATTTCTCGTTTTGTGCCTTTTGTTCACTGCAGCCGAGTGGAGTTGAAGAGACTTTGTGAGATCTTCACAAGGATGTTTGCAGATCCGCATAGCAAGGTATGGCACTGATTGGATGGATGAATTGTATTAACTAAACCCATAGTTACAACTAATTATGACTTTAGTGTAACGGTAATATGAAAAGGCATGATATCCAAAATACAGTATTAAGTGATTGATAAAATGGTAGTGGGTTTTTAATAATGCCCACAGCCCTTATTCAAAATACTTCTCTGCAGTGACTTGTTTGAAACTAATGGAGTGTCTCTTGTTGCATGGTCTGCCTTGGTGTGGATTTAACAACAGAGAGTAAGTGTGTTTTTCAATATTAAGTCCTTATTCTACCACAGGCATTAACCCAAATGCGACTGAATGTGGACATTTCAACCACATTTCATTCAAAACAAGTAGTGCGGTGAATTGTAAATGTCTGCACTGTGTGCGTGTTCTCAGGTGTTCAGCATGTTCCTGGAGACCCTGGTGGACTTCGTCACGGTGCACAGGGAGGACCTGCAGGACTGGCTTTTTGTCCTGCTCACCCAGCTGCTGAAGAAGATGGGGGCCGACCTGCTGGGCTCAGTCCAGGCCAAAGTCCAGAAGGCCCTAGACATTACAAGGTCTGGAAGGAAAGCCAAACATGGCTGCCCAGGTCGCAGAGAGGGGATAGCAAGAATTATTGGTTGTTGTATTTCTCAAAAGGATAGGGGGGCATTTCATAATATTGGAATGGAATTTACCATTGATCTGTTCAATGAGGCTAGAATGTAAACCTCAGTAATTGGCGGAAACCCTGATCAGTGTTGTATTCGAAGAAATTTAGCTTTTTTTGTTCCTCAGTTTTTGGTCAACGATAAAAGTAAACTAACCAGAATAGTCTAACAAGCTCAGACTCCTTCAGTAACATTCCTGTGAATATTCAAACTTCAGTTATTGGCTGAAATCCTGATTGAGGTCTGTTCAAAAGAGACATTGCTTTGTTGTGATCCACACAGTTTGAGGTCAACCATATCAGTGAGCCAACCAGAACAGTCTAAACCTGTGTAGGTTACACAGCACAGTGACATGGAATACTATAATCTGTTTTCCTTCTCTGACATGTTCACTGCCCTCTGCCATCTTCTTTAGGGAGTCCTTCCCATTTGACCAACAGTTCAACATTCTGATGAGGTTTATCGTGGATCAGACTCAGACTCCTAACCTCAAGGTATAGTAAAATGATAAACACCGCTAGTTTGGCTTTTTTGATTTTGATCGTAGAAATACCCTGTCTGGTGCTATTCAACCTGACTGTGTGCCACATGCGACGTTAGTAAGCCATGTGGCTGAATGCTCTTTGTCTCTGTAGGTGAAGGTGGCCATTCTGAAGTACATTGAGTCCCTGGCTCGGCAGATGGACCCGACGGACTTTGTCAACTCCAGTGAGACGCGCCTAGCAGTATCCCGCATCATCACCTGGACTACTGAACCCAAAAGCTCTGATGTTAGGAAGGTAAGGCTAGCTCTTTGTATCAACTCTGAACTGGGACCACCATCTCAGGGCGAGCTCACACCATGTGTGAGTTTTCTGTTACCTAATTTAGCACCAATAATGGAAATCTTTGACACATTTTCAAAATCAAGTTGGTTAGAGAAAACAAATTTCACCCAGATCTTTGGATTTTGTGTGGGACTGTTTTTTGGGGCTATGTTTGACAGACATAGATAGAGTTTGGGTCTTGTTCCATTTCTTAAATTCACTTTAATCCTTGATTGATCAGAGATGTATATTCCATAAATGTAATGTTTTGGTGTTTGTCACTGGAGTGATGAGAAAGTATGAATGTGTATCAAACTCATTTCAATATGAGTTTTAGGTCAACCAGGGTGCAATAGGTGCTTTAATCCTCATGGTGCAATTTCACCATACTAAGCTATCATAATAACACTAAAAGTGGGTGAGCAAGTTACATAAAGTAATATTTAAAAAATGGAAATAAATTCCTATTAGAATGTTTTATTTTCAGAACGGATTCATTGTGCATGAAAGATTAGATGTAATGCTTTTTTCCATTGACATTTAATCAGAGTATACACTCCACAGCCAGTTGCTTCTTTTATACCTCCACTTTTTTTTTCCTCATTTGAAATCCTCAGGCTGTAGTGTTTGTTTAGCAGGAGTTGTAAACTTTGATAATAGGCCCACACCGCCACGGATGGCCTTGGGTCACCGGCACATTATCTTCCCCTCTGATGCACGTCATATGTTCTCCCCCTCTGTCCCCTTGTGTTTGTTTTTCCACTGCTGTTGTACCAAATGAAGTCCTCACCTAGTTTCAAATTAGGGCCTGACCTCCAGGCAGTTAAAAAAAATTCTACAAGGTAATAGTTGCCTCTACTGAAAGCGAGCCTCCATTTTAGTTTGTTTTCATGAGTGGGAACTTACCTTGTTTGAAAGGTTGGTACATACCACATTGGTTTGTGCCAGGTTTTCATGAAAGATTAGTATTTCATCCAAATGTGACGGAGGAGGACCTGTGACATGCTGTAATGCCCATTCTGCCTTGCCACTGTGCTCCAGACCCTTCAAAACTGGGTGAGCGAGGAGCTAGCTGGCAGGTCCAGTACTGCAGCCTTACTGTCCGCTGAGGGCAACCAGGAAGAAAGGTGTAAGCAGGTAGAACCCCCTCCGACAGCCGATCGCCACACACCAAGCACGCATTGCCCCGCCCACCGAGCCTGTCCAGTGCCTAACTACCACCTCAAGACTGTGAAAACTCGCGTGTGGCATCTCTCACTCACCTCTACCTTTACGCTCTAGCTGTTTTGCTGTAACAACATAGGTATCAGTCTATGCCTTGCAAATTGATTGCTCGCCAAATGGATTAAGTCTGTTATGCAACCAGCCAGAAAAGATTTAGGCTAACCATGGCAGTTATAGGCCAATGTCATTACTCAACATTGATATGAATGCTGTTTTTCTACTACTGAGTGCCTAACACATTTGTCTGTTTTGACTCACCTTAACAGCCTCTCATCTACTTGCATGTTGTTAACATTTACGTTTACATCTACAAGTGATAGACTTTAATTTGTATAAAATAGGTGGATAAAGTAGTTTCCCTCAGGCCTACAATAATAGTAGTTTGTGCCTGCCAAGTAAAAATATTCTGAAATAGAGTATTACATGATATGAAAATGTCACAAAATGCATTGTTGCCTGGGGAAATGTTCTCATCGCTAGCTAGAGTAAACTAATAACATAGTTTGCTAAAGTTAGATTAAATCAGTTCACCTTTCCACAATCAAACACAACCCATTAAACTCACTTTTTTTAATACTCATACTATGCAACATATCATTTCAATCAATATCATTCAAGGGAGAGTGTACAGTAATGTTAGCAAGTTAGGTTAGACCACAGAAATTAGCTTTGTGTCACCTAAATGTATCTCATCTGAAAACATGTTTCAAAGCAATTTTGGTTCCTACGGTAGTTCTTGGGTTATTGTGGTTATAATTAAATGTACCATCAGCTGGATATCATTAAATGCCTGCTTGTACCAGTAAGAATAGTGTCTTAGGATCCTACCACACAATAGTATACAAGTACTTTGGCCTTCTACAGGCACCTCTCAGTATGATCTGTACTCACTTGCATGTTGCAACTACAATATAGCAATGATCTCAGTGAATAGTTCTGTACTTGGATCGTTTTTCACTGACTGCATCTTTGAACACTCTCCTTTTATCTAGTCATAACACTGTTTCTTTCTACAGGCTAGTGTTTGCTAATCTACTGTGCATATGTCTATAGTGCAGTACGGTGTAGAACAGAGAAGTTGGTTGCCATGGTTTTAGAAATATTTTGACCTCCATCTGCGGTGTCCAGATTTTAGCATAGGCTTGGTTCAGCATGGTTGTACACATTGACTTGCTCCTGAAATTTGCCAAGCAATACCAAATGGTGAAGTGGCATGTGAAAATGTTTTTTAAAAAGTGAAGAACTCTTCGTTCAGTCATAGTATGTACTTACTGTATTTTAAAATGTAAAAAAATTTGAGCACACTTCCTTCGATCATGCTTGAAATGACGTTGCCTATGGTGAAATCGCTATGTTAGAAATAAATGGTCAAAGTACTTCTGGAACCAGGGAAACCATACGAGCCCTCCACTCTGTTGAATCCTCCATCCTAATCTGTTGTGCTGCCATGCCTCCAGGCTGCTCAGGTGGTGCTGATCTCCCTGTTTGAGCTCAACACCCCAGAGTTCACCATGCTGCTGGGAGCGCTGCCCAAGACCTTCCAGGACGGAGCCACCAAACTGCTGCACAACCACCTGAAGAACTCCAGCAATACCAGCAGCAGTGTGGTAAGTAGAATGAAACCCTATCGCCTTTTGATTAGCTTTTAATCAAATCAAATTTTAAATTGACGAGTGAGTAACTGATTACATCACACGTACGCAGAGCTGTGTTGTAGTTGCCCTGTCTGTTTGTGTCCATCTATGCAGATATTGCTACATATATTTAAAATCATTTTTTTAAAAACAAATAAAACCCAGAATGCTCAGTAGGGCCTTGGGATAAAAATTATTCCATACCCAGCAAGCATTTTATGGACCGCAATGTGCAGGTGGTGGTAAAGTTGAGCGTCAACCCAAGCAAGCACATTTTCACAATATGATATTATTGCATGATAAAAATGCATATTAAAACAGCTTTGCAAACTGTTTCGAACTGATATCGGAAAGATATTTAGATCCTGATTTCACAAAACAATGCACGTAGCATTTTGGCACTGTATTTACATGGGTTTTCAGCGTTGATGCAGGCTGTCATATCAACATCTATTTAATGGGAAAATGTTTGCTGGGTAGCCTTGATCTACCCAAGCAGGCGAGGTGCTGTAGTTCTGCACCGATGAAACGAATGCATGTTTTGTTCATTTGCAGCAGCAATCCTCATCGTTACTTCCTTGCCTTCCAGGGCTCTCCGAGCAACACCATTGGCCGGACGCCGCCACGCCACACCCCCAGCAGGACCAGCCCCCTCACCTCTCCTACCAACTGTTCCCATGGAGGACTGTCCCCAAGGTAAACATCCGTCTCACACTGACTATAATTGTATATCTCGGCTCAATGGGTGTCCTAATGCATGGCCGTGGTCTAACCTTATGGATTCTGCTGCTGTCATGATCGGTGATTTGTAGTCTAACTAACTCGAGACCTGAACTGACTGTAAGTAACAGACTGGTTGGTTGGAGTACGGTAGTGAGTGAGTTGCTCAGAGCTCAGAGGGCACTTAGCTGTCTTATAGTACAGCACATTCTTTATCCAAGCAATTCTGGTTGGAAATCAGCAGATAAAGGGGCCACAGATGTTATGTTCTTTAAATACTGTAAAAATGGTTAAAAATCTACTGGCTTGGACCAAATTTTTTTTATTAGTGCTGTTAAACAATTATTGTTTCTGCAGGGTCAAACTGATAACCAGGCCCTTCAAAGTTGACACATAAGGCTATCAAATCAAATCCCCCCCAAAAATTCTAATTGGGCCAGTGTCTGACTAAATGTGATTGATGGTCCTGCACAGGCTTTTCCCTTTGTATTGTTATCGCTGTTCCCTGAAATACCATTTAACGCTCTCTGAGTGAGCAGCTCATTCATCTGACGCGTTGTGCAGCCCTCTTATCTTCAAGCAGAAACCCTGAAACACAGATAATAGAGATATTGATATGATCAAGTGGTGATTACTATAGTTGAACCTAAAATACATTTTGTATTGAAATCATTCTGGCTAAAACATGAGGAAGGAGGCCCCACACTCATACAGGGGAGAAATATATATTTGTAAGTAAAGCTAACTTGTCAGATTCAGAGAAGGCTTTATTGGCATGAATCAAGCAGTATTGAGTGTTGCCAAAGCAAATTACAATAGCACAGGACAAAATAAGGTATAATACAGTACAATACTCATGGGATTCTGCTACATTCTAATGCTCTCCTCTAAATTAACACTTTCCCCTAACTTCAACGCTCAGACTAGTTTATTTTTGTCTTTACTCTTTTCTCCTTCTGCACACTTCTTTTTTTTCTCTTTCTCCTCCTGTCTGTCTTGTCTTGTTTGTGATCTCCTCGTGTTGTTGTTATCCCCCCACCTCGCCCCGTTCTCTCACTTCTATCTGTCCGTCGTTCCCTCCCGGCCGCGCTGTGGCAACAGTCGGTTATGGGGTTGGGGTGTCGACGGACTGTCAAAGCAACCCCCTGCCCCTCCTCCTCCTCCGCCTCACTCCACCCCTGCTGCCCCCTCCCTAAGGGTCCTGCGCAGAGCGTACTCACCCAGGTAATGCTGGGACACACAGGAGATTATGCCCTCAAGGAAGCCAGACCTTTGCCCTTTTCCTTATCCAAACTGTCTTTTCCCAAACCAGCCGAGAGCACCTTTAAGTTTTGTAGTGCGTTGATTTCTCTCTGGATGCATATTGCTCCATCATCTCTGATCAAATGAAAAAGTAATGAAGATGTGAGTAATGCTGTGTTGTGCATCATATCCATGATAAGCAATAGGGATTGGGTTAAGCTTCACCTCATCCTAAACCCCTTCGCTTTCTAAAAACTGATCTGCTTGGATATCAGTAGCAATGCTAAAGCGCTTTGCATGGTGGCAAAACAAATACATGATTGTGTATTTTCTCTTCTTCAGATGTGCATTTCATACAAATCCTGTGTGTTTTTCTTTTTGTGCTTGTGTGCGTCTGTGTGTCTGGTAGCATGATGGAGTACGACACAGAGAACATGAACTCAGAAGAGATCTACAGCTCGCTGCGCGGCGTCACCGAGGCCATCCAGAGCTTCAGCTACCGCAGCCAGGAGGACCTCAATGAGCCAATCAGACGGGAGGGCAAGAGGGACGATGCGGTGAGTCATTACCATTTGATCCTGCAGTGTTTTTTAGCACTAGAAAGGCCAGGTTGTTGAACCCCTGTTCTGTGGCCAAGTGACATTTTGAGGCTTCAGGCTTCTACCCAGCATTACAGCACTGATGTCTGTATCCACTGCAACCACATAGACTAAATGTTATGAAACCATATGTTGTCTTTTATTTTTTCTTGAAATAAAAACACCACAACTGAATCAATTTCAACATTTTTATTTAGCTGTGATGGGGGGGGGATGCTCCAATTATTCTGCTTATTTCTCTGAACCACAGTCAACAGCAAATCGCACACACAAATATGTTGCATTTCACATGTTGTCTATCACCTTAAACTATATGTATGTTGAACTATGGGTCTTGCCCAAAATGGGTTGTGGGCCTGTTTTTGTCGTGGGTGTCCACATGACAAGAGTGTAGATATGTTTTAATGATCCTGGGCTCTAATCACCTAATCTGGGTTCCTGGCTAAAAAGGTTCAGGAACCACTGACTGGCCTGCAGTGTAGAGTCCCAGGTATGCAATGGGTAAAACAAGTGCCATTGAAAACTATAGCTGCCTCCTTCAGGCTGTAAAAACAAATCCACCCTGCCCTGGCTTCTTTATCTCTAAACAGTTCTGTTGTCTAAATCCTGCTTTCATGAAATGGAATAGTAGAGCAGATCTAGGTTGAGTTAGACTCTGGTTGAAGGAAGCAAACTTCTTAGAAAACAAGTTAAGATACAAGTAGGCGATTGGTGGAAGACTATAATTGAAAAACATTACCATCAGTCACCCTCCTGTCTCACATTCTCCCTCCCCCCCACCTACCCCGTTCTCCCCCAGGCTGGGAGAGAAGGAGTGGCGTCCACCCCTGGTTCTGATGCCCGCCTGGGCCTGGACATGGTGGAGGGGGGCCGCACTGCCCTGGACAACAAGACCTCGCTGCTCAACACCCCGTCGCCGCGTTCCTTCTCTGGGCCGCGGGGTCGGGAGTTCGCCCCCTATGGCTATGGAGAAACCATCAGCACCTACGACAAGAGCGCCCTGAAGGAGGCCGTCTTCGACGATGACGTGGAGCAGTTCCGTGACTGTGAGTCCACGAGATAACAAACTGGTGAATGTGTTGTATGTTGCCCACTGTTTTGTATGATGAGCGTATTTCTCTGTATGAGGTGCCGTATGAGTCGTAATTCAAACTTTACTTTGCACATGCACACATTTGACCTCTCACATACATATATGAGATGCTTACATATTCAAATGTAATGAAACACTGGCATACACTATTGAAACACTCTCATAAACACTGCTGAAATGCATTATGCTCATATATACCACTGAAACACTACCTTTGCATACAATATTGAAACACTTTCATAAGCACTACTGAAATGTATTATACTCATCAACATTAATTCATTCATTGTCTTTACCCGCTTATTCTTATTCGGGGTCATGGGAGGGGGCTGGAGTCTATCCCAGCATGCATTGTGCGGAAGGGAGGGAGACACCCTGGACAGGTCGCCAGATTGACATAAGAATGAAGGGGAGATGTAACAGATCTGTGAAAGAGAATGAACAAGGGCACGACTCTCTGTAATCTTGACCTTTCCCTTATCATTCTGCCAACCCATCTGTTGAACACCATTGCGTAATGTCATCATGTCATGTCGTTTTGGCAACATTTTGGCTTCTACAAATGTTATGGTTAAATGCTGTTAAGACAAGAAACAAGATGTTGCTTCAACCAAAAATGTGGCAAGAATAGTCCCTGATCTCCTTTGACTTGAAATGTGTTTAGTTGGCTAAACATTGTATCCACAAGAGAAACTACACAAATTGTTGTGTAGACACAAGATTTAGGAATCTGATATAAGATGAAACTTTCTCTGCATTATTTTTAGTACAAACACAAGTGTTTGAGTCCGCAGCTCTTTTGTTGTGTCAGTTGTTGTCGTCATCACATCCTTTGCTGTGCACCCTCTATCTCCTCTCCCCTCCTCCTCTCCCCTCTGTCCTCCTCCCCATCTCCCCTTCCATCCCCTCAACCCCTCCTCTCCAGGCCGTCGTCAGGAAAGTGGCGAAAACAAGATGGTGCTCCCCAAGGTCTTTGCTCCTGGTAAAGACGCCCCTGCCTGACTGACTGATTGCCTTGCTGACTGAATGACTGTCTGACAGACTTACTGACTGAGCGTTCCCTCCAGTCACCCTTTGTCTATGTTTGCATAATTTCACTCAGCGCTCTCCCAATTTCCATCTCCATTTTTCCATTGTCTTCTATTTAACACCACCCAGGACCCGTGTCTTGACTAGCTCAAACTTAACTGCTACTTACTGTCTCGCTTTTAGTGGAGTACTAGCTAGCTGGATTGGTGCTTTTGTTTTTATGGCATAATATATAATTTGCTATGCTTGACCATTGAAAACCTAGATGACTGTAGCTCCAGAACACTACACACTGATATTAACACTCACACTAACACTTGTAGTAACTCGGCACACAAGGGCTCAGAGCTGAAGGGCAGACGTTTGACCAACTTGACATGGGACACACTCAAAATTAGTAAGGTCGCATATCAGAATAAAGTTGCACACTCTTACACCTACACTTTATATAAAAACATCCTAGGAGCCTTAAAGAGTATGCAACTTTCTTATGTTTTTTTGCTGTAACTTTACGACAATGGGCAAATCCTTAGGCCCTTCTCATCAAAGTCCAGTTTAAATCTTTGATATTTGGCTGCGAAATTCAATTCTGTTAATGACTCCAGCACTGCAATTTTTATAGACAATAGATCTCAATAGAGCATCAGTTTGAAATATAATATTTTAGTCCCAAAATGTCCTTCTGACTCAAAGCCCTTACTAATACTTGGCTGTTACTGCGCAGTCAGTGCTGTATTTCTAATACAAAATGTTAAACTAGACGTAATGAACAAACGCATTGCAATGTCCATCTTAACAAGTCTCATAGTCTCATATTCAGTCTTAAAATGTTATGTTTCTTTTAAGACTGATGCTAGATTAAATGACTGCTGGATGATGTTAAGATGGATATTTTTTTGTGGCATGGCAAGATGTCAGTAGCGGTATCTTGATTGGAATAGCCCTTTAAGCACGCACCTTTTTCTTCTCATCCGCCCCTGGAAGCAGTCAGTCACGACCACTCAGACCTGGTAGCCGACCTGCTGAAGGAACTGTCCAACCACAACGAGCGCACAGAGGAGCGCAAGGGCGCCCTGGTGGAGCTGCTGAAGATCACACGGGAAGACAGCCTGGCTGTGTGGGACGAACACTTTAAAACCATCCTCCTCCTCCTCCTGGAGACCCTGGGTGATAAAGATGTACGCTCTCCAGGGGTGCTGTGTGTGTTTCTGTGTGTGTGTCCGTGTGTGGTAGGGGTGGTGCTGATTGTTATTATCAAACAGTGTGCAGAGTGCATATAATGTATATTTAGCATAGGTGGCACAGGTGGGAATCGAACCCCTAACCCTGGCAGTGTTAGTACCATGCTCTACCTATTGATAACATTATGAAGCTGAGAGACTATGGGTGTGTACGGATATTTGGTATTGCTGCAAATATGGAATAGGAGGGTTTGTACCAGAATGTATGCTTCGAGTGTACATTGTCTTTTTTAAATTGACTGCCTATGCCGCTGTTTCCCCCAGCATACCATCCGGGCTCTGGCGCTGCGCGTGCTGAAGGAGATTCTGAGGAACCAGCCGGCCCGCTTCAAAAACTACGCTGAGCTCACCATCATGAAGACCCTGGAGGCTCACAAAGACTCCCACAAGGAGGTACGCAGCTCCCACAGCAGTCGGCTCAGACACTGAGAAACAAAGATAATAAATGGGAAAAGACACTATTTATACACTGCATGTTTTTAAAGAGAGGGGGCTATAGATTCTCCAGATTGAAGTCAAGATTATTTGTATAGGCCTTAATCACTGTTGGTCTCAAAGGGCTTCACAACGGCCAGCTGAGGACAAGGGAAAAACTTCCAGGAAACCTCATTGGAATAAATTTTTTTAAAACCTTGGGTAGGGCTACTCAGAGAGGGATCCCCCTACCAGGATGGTCAGGCGTGCCATGGGTGCAGAGAGCGGGCAAACAAAGATTAAATGTTGATAACAAAATGGAACTTAAACAAAATACACAGAAGAAACACAGATCTGGATCTTGTCCAGATCAATAACTAAACTAATGCAAACAAAGTAACATCAACAAGTGTAAAAGGATAAAAAATTGTGGGGCTTCTTCTAAACCACAGAACACAAATCCAATCCGAGTCGAGTACAAGAAAAACACTAAATGCATTTCAGGCTGTTTAAAAGATGTGCCACGTTAAAGTTCTTTGTTAGTTTGGCTTGTGTTTAAAGGAATTGACCGGTCTGCTAAGACCCCAGGTTAATTGTTGACATGGTCTATGTCGAGATGTAAATCAGCCATGATTTTTCTTCAACTCACCCTCTCTCGCGGTGTACCGGCGTTCCGAAATTTGGCAGTTGGCCAGTCATTGAGATCCATTGTATTCCAAAGGAGTGTTTAGCAGCTCCCATAGCTGTGTCTTTGTTATGTCCAACACAAGTAAGCACATACGAACTACCCTGGATAGGTAGTTTTCTCCAATAGTGCTCACAAACCAAGAAATAAACATGTTTAGATTCCGTGTTTACACGCCACTGCGCATGCGCCACTGAGACGCTGAGAAATTGAAATCAGACGGGTCCGTGAGCATGTAACCTGACTCTGCTGAGCATGCGCAGTGGCGTCTAAACA
>OMLI01091609.1:0-14580 GCA_900302605.1 Rondeletia loricata
CGGAAATAGTCGTTTCATCCTCGTCTTCTACCAGGTATCTGACGCAACATTATATATATAATATATGCAAAAATAAAAACGATGATTACATGAGAGGCACAGAACTATATATTACATACATATAGATATATATATATTACATACATGGTTTTTGAGTCCTATACCTGGTAGAAGACGAAGAAGAAACGACTATTTCCGGTTTCCATGTTAGCGGGATCCAGAAATCAAGACGCAGCTTGTGAAACATGTAAACATTCTACTTCACTGTACGCCGGAGGAAATATTTGTTGCTCCGGCATGGTAGAGGAGTATTTCAGGATTAGTCTCATGTCTTCAAAAATGCGGTAAGTTTTGTTAAACGGCGTGCCGGGCGTTTGGCGTGCTGGCTTTGAATTAATTCCGACAAAAATGAATGGTTAGAACTGTGACTCGAATGTAAGCATTACATGAGAGTCACAACTGGGGCTAAGATTCGTCTGACCCTTCCCAGCCTGCAGCAAGAAACACAATGTAGCTATGATGATAGCTAACGCTCTCTTAGCTAAAGTTAGGTAACTCCACAACGTTAGCTAACTATGGATGTGGTTAACGTTAGCTAACGTTAACGTTACATAATTAACAATGTTACAATGAAGCTATGTAGGTACCTTAAGTTAGCTAAGTTAACGTTAGCTAAATACGGTTGGGGTTTTTGAGTTAACTAACTTTAACTGCTAGCTAACTAGCTAGCTAACGTTAGGTAAAACTTTGTTTACAAACTGCACACCAGCCACACCTAGTAACTTGCCATAGCTAAAGATTGGACAGGGATGCCACACCATTATTAGACTCTATGTCTTGTTTAACACAGACCCAACTCTAATAGCCACCTAGCAAACTAGGCGGTGGCTCTCCATGTTGGTAGGAAGCAGACTATCTAATGTCAGCTGGCTTGTCTGCAGCAAGCCCAAGACAAGCCAGCTTGGTACCTTCGTGTTGAGAATTCACTGGAAATCCCAAAGGTTGTGCAGAAGCAGTTTTGGTCAGCATTCCATAATGCAATGGCAACAAAATTCAACACATCAGGTGCATATTTCTAAACACATTTTAGAGACGCCCTGCCATCACTGGAAACATGCATGGCGTTATATTCTGCTGACCGTCATGTAGTTAAAATCTCATTTCCCATGTCTCCTTGTTTCTGAATGACAGGTAACATAGGACATTTATTTACTGTTATGATCACACTGGAGAGCTAACCAAAGAGGTTATTTTTCAACACGTTGCAAATAGATGGTTGCTCAGTACTCAGGATGTTTCAAACTGTGATGTCTCCAATTTTTGTTTTGATTTCACAAAGTGAATTGTGCACATTCATTACCTATACTTACAGGCAATGTGGAAAAGAATTGTAGTTTTACTTTTAGATTCATAATATTTCAATACAATGAGAACAACAGTAAATGTTTGGAAATCAGGTTATAACAACATGTTAGAAAACATACTGTAACCCACACAGGCTCATGCATTCGATATTTCACATTGACAACACATAGGATCAGCTGTACCTCAACTGCCCATAGTGGGGTTTACTCTCTGCCGTCCCGTCCATCAGGAGCTAGATTATCACATTATGAACAAGATTTAATTGTATTTTTTCCCCCTCACATTAATTCACATAAGAAGTTTGAAGGAGCCAATGCATTATGAAACTGAAAACCGCAGGATATCACCCCCTGTTGAAAAGTTGTAGTCCCACTATTGGCTTCGTCAATGTATTGTTTCTTTGGATGGAAGACATTTTATTTCCACTGTCAAATGTATTGACTGAGGCAAATTCTGACAGTATATAACAGCTAAACATATATGTTTTAACTGTATTTTAAAATGTATTTTATTTACTTTTATAAACACTGATATAAAACAGACCTGTGTTTTGAGTTACCATGGGTTATGCAAGTTGAAAACAATTGCCATTTACCAATCACACTCTTCAAGAATCTATATGAATAAATTCTATCTATCTATCTATCTATCTATCTATCTATCTATCTATCTATCTATCTATCTATCTATCTATCTATCTATCTATCTATCTATCTATCTAGCCAAATAAATTCTTCGTTTTGGACAACCTTGGCTTTAAACAATGCCTACACAGTATTAATTAGGCTGTAATAATATAAGTGAGGAACAGCCATTGACAAATAGTGTCCAGCCCCTATTCCCTCAGGAGCCAGCTTATCTGTAAAAATAACAACACAAAAAAAAGAAAAGAAAGAATAAGTGCCAGTGGTATTCTTGCTTGGACTCACTGAGCATTCCTGCGTGTGGTGATTTGCCCAGCAATTAATCCAAAAACTGTGGCTAAACTACCCTCTGTGATATCCCTTCCATCCTATGACAAATAGAACCGTGGAATCTTAATTAGGAGGGAATACGCTGCAGATGTATTAGAGTTGCGATGGGAAAACAGATGAGGCCATCACACCACACAGCAGGGAGCTGAGGAGTCTGGTCCCCCATCGCTATGTCCTATCCATAATGCCACGAGTGTGCCACACGCCTCTGCTGTCATCTGCACAGTGCCACAGGGGCCCCCAGGGGCAGGGGAGGTCCTCCCTGTCCAACACTGGAGTTCAGCCTCCCATTGGCACAGTTTGGCTCATTGACTCATGTAGAGAACCTTCCCCGCCACAGCAACCCGAAAAACCTGTTTCCTGGCAAAGTATTGAAGATCAACCATTTACAGTATGTTTGCAGAATCATAATATATATTTTCTACCTCACAGCTTTACTCTGGATTGTGAGACATTACGCAAGATACGCCTATTTTGATTTACTGATATAGCAAACATTTATACAGTAAAGTTAACTTGGTTAATAAATCATGCTATATCTGCATAGCCTGGTATTGCTCTATCTATCCCACATAAGAGGGACTGCCGTTTCCATGTTGGTCAGCGAGGTTCTCTTTTGAAAAATAGCCATAGTTTGACTATGTCTGTTCAGCTGGCTGCCTTCAATTTTATACCTGCAAAGTTTCAATCTAGGCCCTCCCTGCGTCCTTTAACATTCAGTGCCTGCACCAACACCCTCCCCCACCTTCTTCTCCCTTTTCCAGGATTACTGGTAGAGACTGCACTTGTGCTGTTATTTTCAACCTTGGTGGACAGGGGGTTTGGTATGTATTCTGGAAATACTTCAAAGAAAAGCAAAAAGGCAGCAATTTTCTGCTTGAATATCCCTCTGACTAAATCCATTGATCATCCTTGGGGTTCCTGAGAGAGAGGGAGTGAGATGGAGAGGCATGTTTTATCCTCTAATAACTCCTACCTTCACCCCTTCCTGCCTCTCTGTTGTTGTGTTGTTGTTGGTCGCACCTCTGCTCTATTCCTTGGAGAGCTGCTGAGATTGAAGTTATTTTATGCTTCGGCTCCCCGGGCCCCAATTTGAAAACTCTTGTGTGTCAGTTTTCACACACTCCTGTCATATGGCAAGGAGCATTGCCGGTTTTTGCGTTTTACTTTTTTCTATGAAAGCATCTTGTGGGGCATTCTGGACTTTGTGACAAATAGGTCAAGTAAAGAAGACTAGTTTTACTGTATGTTCTGTTCTTAAAATTCATAAAACTTTTATTTTGTGTGTGCATATAAGTCTTGATTTCTTCTGCTTAAAGAAAATACGTTTTGATTAGGCCTTTCTGGTATGAAACGAATACAGCTGCATTCTGGATATGTTTACAGCTAAAACACATAGACATACCACACTGTGTAGTGGTACTAGTCATATATGTTTATTTTGTTGTTGTATATAGTCTATATTTTGTGTATGCACATGCACATGTGTATTTTGTCTTGCCTTTCAAGCCTAACTGGTCATGGTGGTGGTGGATGCATTCATGCTATGTCTGGGTCACAAGTCAGCTCTGTCTAATTTTGGAGTACTGGTACAGGCACCTTTCAGACACCTCTCCTCACCTGCCAACATCCTCCATCTCTTGTAGACTCAATAAACTGCAGCTAATTGGGAGGTGATGACAGACAAGCCAGGCCCAATTTATTGCAGTTTGAAGACAACCCATTCACTTTCCTTCTGTGGCCTGGGTGAGCCCTCATGTTGTAGCACCGCTTTCACCCACCCATAAGCACACATTTGGCATCTGATGTCACCACTGTCTGATGGAACATTGAAACAACCCATAAAGAAAAATGAATGAACTGAATACCATGCATTCTTCGAGAAGACCTGCTGGTAGCTTACCTTGCCCTACACTAATGGTATCAAAAGTATTTCCCCTTGTTGGAGCAGGTTAATGCTGGTGTAGAACAGTAACCTGACACCAACACAATTCAGTCCTGGAACAATGCTGCTGCTTATCTGGTCTATCGTTGATGTTTTGCTTATGCCAAAATGCTATCAATTAACATTAACATCTCAGCTTACAGTTTTCCATGCACATTCTTTGTGGCACTTGAAATAGAAATGTAGGGTTTAAAGCTCAGAACACATAACTTGAGGCTGAACTGTAATACTTAACATGAAAGCGTGTTTATTTGCTTTTTGAACACATGCTCCCTAAATTGTCAGGCAAAACTAATATATGCTTTTTTTTCTTCCCCTCTGAAGTGAGCTCAAGAAATGGTGGATGGGGGACTTTGGTTTTTAGTTGGTACATTAATTCATAGTCTGGATATCGTGTAAATCATACAAGTATCCATCAAATGGCATTTGTTATGTAAATGGAATGTAAGTAATCCATGTTTCCTAACTTATTATTCTCCATTATGACCTGTTTTCATTACCGTTTCTCACTCATATCTACCCTTTTATTTGAGCAGAGAAAACATGGTTGAATAATGAATCATACAAAATGTTTGGAACATGTACTAATGTTGATCCATATGCATTTCAGTTGTGCTTAGTTATGATTCTGTTGCTGCTCTGCATTTTGTCTGTCTATATGCATATCTGCATATAATTTAGAAAGGCAAAACAACATTCGTACACTATGCTGCTTTACCCATGCAGTATTCCCATAAACAAGTTAAAGCAATAATTTACCTTGTGATTTTTTTGTTTATGTTAGTTTATGGATTAAGTGAAAACAGCACATTATTCATTCTACACTGCCTGAATAGCCCCAACAATAATGTTTACAATGAACACTAATTGTATTAAGAAATAGAACATTTAGCATCTAACATTTTTTGTTTATATTTTTAAACATGTCACATGTTCCATGAATTGACTGTAGAATGTGAAATTGACAATCATGTCACCAAGTTCTTCTTGTGATTTCTCAAAGAACTGAGAACAGCAAGAACTGATGAATGGCATGATGCTTCTCTTTAAGGACTTCCTTGTTCTTCTAATATTCGAATGTAAACTAAGCACATTAAAACATGAATAGACCAATGTCATTTATGCCATGGTATAAACTTTCTTTCCTACCGCTTGATTGCTGAAGCCCAAGCCTTGACACTTGTGATGTACTCTGCCAAGAACATTAACTATCCGAAAGTGATAAAGCTTCAATTTGCTAGACCATTAGACTAATTACTGCAATAATTAAGTAACTACTTGATTAGAACTAATGGGCACCTAATTATCCAGGAAGAAAGGATCAGGTGGTAATTAATAGAGTCAAGCTGATGTCTTCTGACTTACCAATGCCGATTACCAAACATAAGGGACTGAAATGGATGAGGGAGGGGAAAAAACCACACCGCCGTTTGAGTGTTTACCTAGCCCCCTGTAGCTAAGGCAAACATCACATTGTTAGCATCACATTGTATGGGTGGATTGATGATGAAACAAGACCTATACACATCAATGCATTATACAGGAAGATTAGCCTACATCTGTGTTCTAATTTATCCCCCTGCAGATGTTGATCTCAATACTATTGATACTGATTAGTGACAAATAATGTGTAAATCAGAGATAAGGATAATACAGTACTTGCCAAGTTATTTTGATTGATGGATGGGCATTTATTTTCAGTTATACAGACTACCTTTTATTTTTTGTGGATAAAGTAGAAACTAAAGGGAGCTGTTGCATACGTTGGAAAAATGTTTTAAACTTGGTTTTAATCACATTTTACAATGAACATCTCTAGTACTTGAGCCACAGAGAAAGATGAATAGAGACAAATCTAAAATTTATAGAATTATACAATTTGCATAAAGTGTATTATCTAAACATATAAGCTAAAATTAAGGGTGTTGAAAAGGTCATTAAAAATTAAGTATATTGAATACAGAATATGGGCATTATCTATCAATCCATCAATCTGCTTGTTACTTAATGTATAATTGTTATAAGACGGGCAGCAGTCAAGCCTAGTCTACATATAATATGCATGACTATGAATGGAAGTAAAAGACACTTTTTGATGTATAGTTCTTTTTTATATTAATGTTTGAATAATATGTGCCTGGAGGGTGGGCTATAAATTAAAATGGAGAATTGAGGTATACATTTTTATGAGTAGTCCTCATCCATTTCCATTATGTATTTAAAAATGAAAGAATCACTGTTATTTGGATTAAACAGACAATCGTATACTGAATTTCTTCATGTAGATAGATTGAAGGTTAGGGATGGATTCAGGAATTGTTGATTTTTCTTCATTCACCTTCACGAGGAATACAAATAAAGAAAACGACAATCTAAACCAAATGGTGCATTTTGCATATTATGCTTGACTCACATTTATTAATTAGTATGGAAAGCCACCATACGTCTTCCTGTTCTGTAACCATTTTAGTCTGGTTTAATTGTACGGTTTATGAAATAGAGATGCTGCTCTCTGTCTGTAGTCAGTGGCCCACAACCTGTCCATATTAGAAAATACTCTATTTTAGAAATGCTGTCATCACAGCTCTGGGAATCATCCAGGGAGTGTGCTATTACAAATAAGAGGACAGTGAGGGAGAGGGTGTGGGGTCTCCGGTCGACGGCTCCTCTGAGAGCCCCAATGAGGGGTTTTAACAAGATGAGCAGTAAGACCACAGTTACTACACCTAAGCTAAATTCCTGAGAGAAGATGCCTTTGATGTCAACACAGGATAAAAATAACATCAACATTGTGTGTGTTTCTGTCATGGTATGGCATTTGGAAGGTAAGGGCTCGTATAACTGGAAACAGTGGTGTCAATTAATCAAGTGTTTATGGGCCACACTCTACAAGACATCATAGTTTACTGCTCTCAGCAGAGATGGCTGTTTGAAACACAGGCTCTGTGTCGACCTGTGCACATTACTCTATTCAAGTGTCTAACATGCTGGAACTTAGGACTTTATTTTCTTCTTTTCTTCATTAGCAAACTATTAATACTGAAGAAGTTGACAGGGAAGTAAAGTACATTGTGAATATCTGAGAGCTCATCATATTAGACTGCTTGTAATAGATTCATACTTTATAACTAGCTCACCATCCACTCTTCTCACTAAGCTCTAACACCACACTGAATTGATATGCAGTCTAATCATCTGCTAGGAGCTGATGTGATGTAAATGAAAGTAATTAGGGTAATGTCAAACATAATTAATAAAACAGGTTTAAGTTGTGAAAACACTTGTCAGCGGAATGAATGAAGATTCCGCCTCTTGTCTCCCCGCTGCTGCCCTCCCTTTTCGCCGCTGTTCAATTAGGTCATGGATCGTTCCTAAGTTACCTCTCCCCTCTCACTTTCCCTTTTACCCCCTCTCTCTTGTTCTCAGAGCCTTTCCAATTCTCTGCATGGAGACCTGTGAGAAAGGAGGGGGAGCCACCATCCTGTGAAAGGGAAATAAATTTGCCTGTCCATCCACCGCCTGGATGAAATTAATTGCAGACTCCTCATCCTGTCTGGGTACAACTGGGGCATTAACATAAGCAATTTGCGTCCGACTTCTTCTGCCGGCTGTTTAATAGAGCATCGGACCTGGCCGATAAGGCTTAAGGTCCCTGACGCATTAGCATTTTCATAATATCTAAATATTATAGCACCATGATTTGCTAAAGCCCATTCATTATTGATAAGAACAAAAGGTTTTATAAATTACAAAAGGGGAGCATGACCTATAATTACGGCAAGCAAATTAGGGTGTGCAGTAAAGTCAGTTACATTTTGAAGGAAAATAATGATGCTGGAGACCTTTCTTCTTCCCTCAGGATCGAAAAAATAATAGATTCCTTCACAGCCTCACATGGGGTTGAGGAGCATGCTCACAGGTTCACGAGGGACAGCGCCTGCACAAGACAGAGTGCAAGTGTCTGTGGCCCATAGACCATAGCTGCGTACATTAAACTGGCCCTTAGGCCAGCTTGTTTTAGCTAATGAACATATACTCAAACCTATTAGCAAATAAATCAGAAGATCATTCACAGCATTTTTGCTGAATGTCATCCTCAAATACCAGGCTAGCACTGAAGTAGAAAGTTTATTTAATTTAATTTTATGAGGGATTGCTGGCTTGGTGTTGGTGGTGACAGTGATCGACCTTTTACTATTAGTTGTGGTTGGCCATCTCACAAATTTAGTTCTGTAAATAATGGGAATAATCCAGTTTTATAGCCTATTGTTAAATTACTAACAACATAACTGACTAATATATCTTTGAGATAAACTGTATCTTATATCTGATATTCTCATGAAGAGATACTATCAAGGTTGTCCTCTGGTTCAGTGTTTCTTTGGACTGCAACTTAAAGATATACTAACTTTGTAGGTCCTCTTTACAAATGAACAGTACTGGATTTACCTCCTCACTGTCCTCATGAACTACACACAATTCTATTTAGAGGCAAAGAAAATCATAGAGAGGTGTTTATACACTATTACTTTTTAAAGCGTGTCCATAATACAAAGCTTCACAGAGTTGTATCAATATTAGGCCTATCTCTGCTAATGGTACCCAGCCAAACTGAAAAACTGCTGCATATAAACCCTCAAGCACTGACTGTGGGGAAAAAACGGATTTGACCATCAATCACAACTTTTCTGAAATACCAGATAATAAGTGAGAAACTACAAATGGGAGAACAGCAGGATATTTGGATACAGTATGAAAACGTGTAGGAGTGTTGATGCCCACTTCTGCCAGTGGCAGGGACAAATTCAGCTCGGCCAATAAAAAGGACGTGTGAAACTGACATGGCCTGGACCCCAATCAAAAACAGAGGCAAATATTCTTATAATCTCTTAAAGTAGGCTACAAAATGGTAGATTTTGTGATATATTTTAAATGCAAAGACAAAACTAGGAGTCAATGTACGTTTCTCTTACTGGCCTACTTTTTGATACGGTGTTGGCAGGGTAGGTGGTGGTGCTGCACCCATTCTTGCCCAAAAGATTCCCTTGCATGTTCAATTGATAAAAAATATTGTTCAATACTTGGGTAACTAATGTAATATGTTTTTGAAAATCAAGCACATCTGTTTATAAGTGGGCGCTTATATATTTAAGGCTACATGAATAACTTATGCTAAACACAAAACACTAGCGGCGCTGTGTGCTGTGTCACCAAAGCACGAAGATGGTCGGTTTGTATTCTACTATCCTTGCTTTCCAAATGTGTGATATTCTCAGGTGGGAAACCACACCAGGTGCCACAGATGCCAGTTGAGGCTTCAGGGTGGTGGAAGTTGAGATAATTAGGCGAGATCTCTAGAGACATCCTCCGTCATTATCCACTGATTGTTGCTGCGCTATGTTTGCCTCAGATGACATGAAGGGGAAATCCACAAAAACACTTCATTCAACATGAAAACACAATTCACACTGGCCTATGCTATCTCTAAAAACCTGGACAGTTCAGTCTTGATTTGTGAATAAGAGCAAGCTCCTCTATGGTGCCCTCTAGGCGGTTTTCCTATTTAATACATGGCGAAGTAGCATACACATTTACTTACTCTCTTTTTAAAGTGTGTGTGAGTGTATGTGTGTGATAAGTGTAACATAAATCAATTCAGTGTTCTATTATTTAGAGTTGAGTCATTGCAGTAAGCATTAACATAAGAGATGAGTTATTAAGACCATCAAATGATACACAGAGAAACAAGGCTTGAAATACTGTACAGTGCTGCAATTACAAACATGAATTTCCTTTATGTGTAGATCTTTGGCATTGATTTTGAAGTTTTTATGTGATTAAAGTTGATGGGAATGCTATTTTCTTCTCCTAATCCTTTTTTACAGCAACTGCGCTATGTCTGCTCCTTCATTACCCTATTCAGTGACTATTTGGTCGTATCAATTAAGGATAAATAAACTCAAGGCTAGACTTCAAATGTACCCAGTTCAGAGTATCCACTGTTCATAGCTTTCTAACAATGAATGAAGCTAGAAAAAGAAAAAGCCTGCACCCCTCCCCCAAGCCCCATAGTATACCTATTTTATCTTTAGGTATAGGCAATGTATAGCTATGCATCCAGAATAGTTACATAGGGTATAACCAATGAGAATTATTCTCTATTATCGCACTCATCCTTGTAAAGTGGGCTTAGAGTTTGATTGCCTCCTATTGGGCCTGTGTAATCATTGCCACACTGTGTCCCAGAGTGCTCCAGCCTCCTTATCATTCATTAACCTCTAGCTTTGATGTCTCTCTGCCCTCCCCATTCAGTCATACAGCATTTCATGGCATAGATATATTTTCATGAAGAAACAATGACTATGTAGGGAGAATATATTGTGAGTCCATTGCTTAGCTAAAGGTGACTTCCTCCCTCTCTCTCTCTCTCCCTCTCTCTCTCTCTCTCTCTCTCTCTCTCTCTCTCCCTCCATCTAATCTCCCTGTAACAATAAGAATTAATTAGCCTGCTTATTTTTCTCTGGTTGTGGAGAGGCTCCCCATCTGGATGGAAGACGGTCCTCTGTGTGCCTGATTAATGGCATGGAGAGACAGTTGCCAGTTCTGAAGCCTTGCTGTCTGGCCCAGGTCAGAACCTCCAGAAGGCAACATAATGTTACTCCAAGACAAAAAAACAAAACAACAACACAAAAACTGAGATTCTCATGCTGTTTTTCAAAATGAACAGGGCCTACTCGAGTAAGTTCTAACAAAGAAAAGCTATAATTTTGCCAATACTAATTCGCAAATGAGATAAATTGTTATTAAGCCATTAATGGGTAAAATAAACTTTGGGTTATTTTTTCTTCACTTGTAATTATGTGAAAAAATAAACGTAGTAGCTGTAGGATCGTGTTAATAAGTCAATATAACTTTTAGTTGAGTTTTTGCACAGTCTACCACCGACTTCAGTTGCCCTGGAGATTCATAATCACCACTGTTGTTCAGGCTGTTGTTCTGAATCTTCATTCATTTGCATTCATTTTGCTGATCTGGTGTAAAAACAATGCTTCGTCCTATGCATATTCAAATATATTTACATGTCATACATGTGCATGAGGTTGCCCAATAGGATTCATGGTGCTACAATACACAGGACAAAATGGATCAATATCTCTATGAACTACAAGTTCCTCTTACCAGAGTTCATGTCTTTGTAGTTTACATTTGATTTTTAGACTAGGTCTTCAAAATGTATACAACTAAATGGTGAGCCAGAATAAAAGCATGAAGCCTGTCTACGGATCCCAAGGGACATTAATGTTGGTGCTTAACTGGAAGTGCGCTAGCAAAAAATGAAAATGTTCACTTTAAATATTTCAAACACAAATGTTCATTCATTTTTTTCATTTTATTTATTTATATAGCCCTTTATCACAAAGCATGTCTCAAAGGACTTAATGTTCTTCTCAATCATTAAAAAAGATATACATTACTTAATACATTACTTTAATAACATCCAAAATACTTTCAAACATCAGGTTTACTAGTCAGAAGAATTCCCAAATTCTCTATTATACCCAGACCACAATTTATAAGACTATTCCAATCAATTTGAATAGAGCTGAGCGTTGGGATTTATTCAGTAAATCTTATGTTTACATGGGGTTTACTCATGATTTATATTTTCAGATTTCTTTGAGACCAATACTGCCATCAGCAGTCTGTGGAACAAAGCTAGTGATTAGATCCAGCAAGCTGCCTAGACCAGAGAAGAGAAGGGCAAAGGATCTCTCATGCCACCGGGGCCTTGACTCATTTGTCACTAATGTGTCAAAGAGAAGATGACATTTACAGCCCGGTGAAGTGACTGCCTCCAGCCCACCAGGCACCCCTGAAGTAATAAATGTTTACCTTTAAGAAAGAGGTCTGTGGGCTCAGTTTTTTTCTTTTGATGTGAGAGGGTTCCTTTGCACAGTGTGCTTATTTCCTCCACCTTTCACTCAGTTTGTCAAAAAGAACCATTTCAGAGGCAAAATTCCCGCAAACATTATTGGTAGAAATTCACACTAAGGTGAAAAACGTTGGTTCAATTCATTCTAGAGACTGATTTCAGCTGATTCCATGCTGTCCTTCTTGTGGACATACACCTAAACCTCCTTGACATGTGTATGTCAAGGAGGTTTAGGTGTATGTCCACAAGAAGGACAGCATGGAATCAGTTGAAAATGGTCTCCATCAATCAACATCATCATGGGTAAGTAGTAAATGAGACATTATGTCCAAAATTCCGAACTAACCCTTTAACTGTAGTCCTAGCTGGCATTTAAAATTGGGATGAATGATGTTTAGTACCAGTATATTGCAGTAAAATAGTAATGAAATCTAGTAGAAGTCCACTATTGGCCAATAACAAAAATGGCATAGTTGGGCACTAGAATCATTTAATTTTTTACTCCAAAATCCCTATGGAAAATATGAATGGGATTTGCAAGAAAAGCCCAAAATTAAGTCTGATCTACACAGAGGCTTACTAGCTATACTAGTAGCTATACTTTTGTTCCATGAAATAAAATACATCAAATAACATCCTTCAATCATTTTGTATATTGATTGATGCTAGAGAAATGCTAATCATTTGGGAAAGGGGACTACAACAGTCATTAGCCTGTAGCTAGCAACAACTGGAAAACACAATTGATATAGAACTTCAACTAACTAGCAACTAATGAGAACAAGACAACTCTAACTATATATGAACAATGACAACTTTAATAACTATTCAATGCAACGCTATGAAAATCGTAATAATTTTAATGTACAACAGTCAGGACGAGAAGAGAGGTAAAGGAAGTCGCTCATGACCTCTGCATCAAAGCAATGCATCAGAGATATTGTAGTTCAATTTCCCCAATGATTAGCATTTAGCATAAAAATCTATATTATAAGTAACTACAGTATAAGATCAAAATTTACAAAGGTGATGCTAGTGGATATATTTTAACCCCTGGAACAAAATGTAATATTGTTCAATACAGCCCCTATTTTTCACATTTTCCAAAAAGCCCATTCATATTTTCCATAGGGATTTTGGACTACACACCAAATGGCGAAGATGCTAATCTGTAGCATACAAAATGACGCAAAATGGTGACTTCCACTTATGGCCTCTAGGTCTTTAACATATTCAGAAGTCTTTAACATATACAGAAAAATAACAGCAGTAAATACAAAGTAGCCTTACCACAGGTTTCAAGTTTATTTCTGTTGCAACAGAAAATCCAATGCCCCACCCTGAGGATTTCTAAACCAATTTATTTTGGAAGATTAAGTATAGATAGCAAAATATGAAGGAATGTCTAAAAATCTAAATAATAAATATAACTAAAAACATGATGTACATTGGTGGAGAAATGCATTATACCTAAGACACTGCTGTTCAACCAATTAAATTCATTCAACCAATAATTCGAAGACATCCAAACAACTACACTGTCGGCTAAGCACACCAGTGACCAAAGCAAGAAAAGTTGGGATTACACTGACCGTGTCTTATGTGATGCATGTCACCATAATTTGTACTCCCTATTAGGGCTGGGCGATATGGTTGAAATCAATATCACGATAATCATAAGGATTTTTAAAATATCTATATATATCACAATATGGCTCACATATGCAAAATCACGTTAAATAATCAAATTAATGTTCATCCCATTGAACCAAATGGTAATGTTAGGTGTGATGTCAAACAAAACTCAAATGTTTCATACCTCATTTTGTCAGAGTTTATCAAGGTCAAAACGTATGCCATCTTTGAAATAAAGGGGGAAAAGACAGCTCTTTGGAAAAACACGAGCTTCTCAACTTCTCAGCTACTCATCATCGAATAGTAGACTAAGGCCCTTTTCTCTGCGTTTTGGCCTCCACACGAAAACGACATTTTAGGTCACTGGAAACAAAGCTTTCGGAAAACGCCTTCCAGGGTGGAGATTTTTCAAAACTCAGTTTTCTGTGTATTCGTGTGGACCGGTGAAACTGAGCTTTTTGAAAACACTGACATCATGGCAGGGCTCTTAACTAACTTTTTTCACCATCCTCCCGGAACCGGCCCAAAATACAATCTAAGCCGTCCCGAAATGAATGTGGACCGTCCCGAATTTAAAATCTGTTTTTCTACATTATCATTCGTTAAAACCATTCAAAGTTACCTTTAACTACAATAAGATGAGTGTTTTTTGAGGGCTTTTATTTTGTAAAGCAAATATTGTGATTATTGGACAATTATTATTATGTTTGGACAAAATACATTGGGCT
>OMLI01091610.1:3047-35955 GCA_900302605.1 Rondeletia loricata
ATAAATGAACAAAAATATATAAATAAATAGGTAGACAGATACACAGACATACACAGACAGATAGCCTATAGATAGATAGATAGATAGATAGATAGATAGATAGATAGATAGATAGATAGATAGATAGATAGATAGATAGATAGATAGATAGATAGATAGATAGATAGATAGATAGGTAGG
The DNA here is from genome assembly GCA_900302605.1 of Rondeletia loricata. Taxonomy (NCBI): domain Eukaryota; kingdom Metazoa; phylum Chordata; class Actinopteri; order Beryciformes; family Rondeletiidae; genus Rondeletia; species Rondeletia loricata. The sequence goes on from OMLI01091610.1 coordinate 3,228, forward strand.
TAGTAATTTATTAAAAACATAACTTGTGTGTGAAGTTATTTCAAAATGTAAGTAAATCTTTATGTATAATGAACATATATATATTAAAATATCTGGAAGTATAAATGAATCCTGAGTTAAATTCATAGGCTATTTCAAAATATATAGGCCAACTTATAGATAATAAATCCAGGGTGAACATACATTTAAATATGTTCCACGTCAAATGTATTTCTGTACCGTGAATACATGTAGCCTAGTGCATATAAAGGTGACCATTTTTGTCATACTGACATACATTTTCTCCATATATTGCACATATAGGTAGGCTACCTACATTATTAAATACTTTATATACATGTAGTTTCCATAAATTCCAATACATAACATATATATTGTTATGTATGCAAATATAGGCTATTTTTTGCGTATGGGATGAAAATGTCCATGCTTTTATGTGTCAGGACCTACCTGTCTTTCCGACAGGCCCAGGTTGACAGCCAGCTCAGATTTCCTCCTGATAGTGATGTATCTGTTGAAATGAAACTCCTTCTCCAGCTCCAGTCTCTGATGATCGGTGTACACCACTCTGTATTTCTCCTTCGTCCTCGTTTTACCTGTGAATGTGACACAAAAAACCACTTTACTGAAGGTCGTGGATGTGACAAATGCATTAGGCCTATAGTTCCACTTTACCAGGTCTGCCTCTCATTCATGGACTGAATAACCATTGTAATTCATAGGCCTGTTGTTGAACTGGAAACTTTACATCGATGTTTCTTGTATCGTTTTGTTCAAGACGAGCCCATCTGTAGAGCCGATCTTTATTAGCTGTGTCTTAAATCCACATCGCGTTGCTTGGTCTGAAGATACGCAAATTGAGCCTCTGATCTTGCTTTGATGGCACTTTGAGCTACAGTGAATTTCAAATATGTTACCCAGACCTCCATTGACATGTTAAAAGGAAACACACGACACACAGGCCTATGAGGAAGGATGCGAAGAGACCATGTCTAAGAAACCATGTCACTCCCTATTCGATAAACACAGATAGCATGCAGGTTGTTATTGGACCATATGACTGGTTTTAAAATTGTATTCATTAGTTTACACGACTGCGTATTAGCTTATTATTTTCATGAGCTTGAAAACAAATTCGACAATGAGAAATTATGTCAAAATAAAAAGCTATGAGGAGGAACATCGATGTTTTTTATTATGTTTCTGCTAAACGTATTTTTCAAACTGGCCAAACGCAATTAACGAATAATTTAGAATAGCTTATTGGCCTATATCGTTAAAATATATATTTGTATTTTTGAAGATTTAATTGAGCTCATACTCTAAAGGCCTCTGTGAGCCACGTTTGAGACGTTTGCTGTGAAAAACGTCACTCTTTCCGGCAATATAACTCTTGAAGAGGAAGAGGGGTTGGTGCATATCAAAGTCAAGAGGTGTTGAAAGAAGGGGCCACCGCCTGGATATGACGGATAACCCTCAAAACCTGAAACAATGTCACAGGGAAGTCGACCTCACATCTTGTTTACAGGAGTCATGAAATTAACATCACAACTGCGCCTGGCGCCGATTCCTCACACTTTTTTTATTCCCATCACAGGAGCGCATCGCCCATACAGTATGATGAGCTGTTGGGCCTGCAACCGCCTTCAGTTATCAATATTACTATGAATGTCAGTGGGACAGTCTTCCCTCCTGTTATTTCAACTTCTGATTCGGTTTGATTTCCACGAGGTTCATATAAAGCGTCATGTTTTCAAAAATGACTTCTTGGACATTTTTGGAAACATAACTTTTTCAGCTTTTACCAAAGTTGTTGACATTTTTTTCTCCAGTACTAAATTAACGCTACACTCCCCCCTTTTCTTCAGTAATATAAACCCAATAGGGACATTTATTTCCAATGACATGGGGCTATTAGAAAGTATCACAGTAGGCAAGTCATGATCAAATCAGCCTGCCCTTGTTTGCATGCAAGGTAACATGAAATGAGCATATAGGCCTATCAGATAACATCATGGAAGGAATATCATTTTGGCACGATGTTCAAGATTTGTGACGAACTCACCAGTGGAAGACGACTGCACAGTTTTACTCATCCATTGGTATGAATTGCGCCTTTCTCTGTCAGGGGAAAGTTGTGCAACAGTAACATTCTCCGGTGGTGGTTGTAATACCGCGGATCCTGGAGGGTGCATATGACTGTACTCAGATGAGCAGTAAGAAACTTGTCCAGGAGAAGAGTTGCTCATGGGCGTAGGAATAGTGTTAGGTGGTCCCAGACTGTATGCACCCCAGTCCTCCCTTGGAGCGCCATACGTAGGTCCCCAACTCCCCGCAGACTGTGCGTGCGTATCCATGTTTGGCACATGATGGTATCCAGTAAAGTCGGGGTACTGTGGGGTAGAAACAAAATTCTGTGGAGGGAGGTTGATGCTTGATCGTCTTACAGGCCCTTGGTGATACATGCTGCTTTCCTTATCCAATAGGTATCCCACATACATGGTTTGTACAAAACAAATTAAAAACAGCAAAGACAGTGATATATTTTAAGGCGACATGGTTGCCCTGCAACTGTGTCTGCAACCGTAAAACAATCCGTATGCTGTGCTGGTGTAGTCCAGAGGTGTTCCCAAAGTGAAATGCGATGTAGTTCCAGTCTCACATGATGTGGCTCCGTTGACAAGATGGTAAAGGTACACTAAGGTCTGCCTGACGTCAGCCGACTCCTCAAGTCTTGAAGATCTGCATCCAAATGAGAGTGAACCGCCTCAGCCAGCCCAGCTGTCCCCTCGCGCCTGGCCTGCAGCGCGTCATCACCTGACAGCGGGCCTATCCTGGACATCTGAATATTCCTCTACATGAATAAATTAACACTATAGCCTATCATCTGCACACGCTACATGAACCAGCAGCAGGCCAAGGTAACACACCCACAAACAATGTTTCACGTTAAGGAAGGCCTGTGCGTAATTCTGTAATGTTGCGCGCTATTTAGGGCTTCCCAAATTTACAAAACCATTTTTTCCTTATTATGCTGCTGCACAGATATTTTGTCATATATGGTTTGTTACAGAGTTTACCTTCCAATTACTTTTAATTGCGTTTTGTGGCAGCCAAATACTGTTTTTAAATAGAATAGACTTTGGAAACGATTTGTTGCGTATCAGTTCATACTGCGTGCTTCTTGATTAAGTCCAACACAAATCATGGAATCACGTCTCAGCTATTTCTGTGACTTTTTAAATTGGGTCCTAAACCTGTTATTATGGGAATTCAACACAGTTCCCGACTACGTTTGACGCTTAAGCCCCATGTTAAGATATTCACTTGCAAACGAGGTGCAAAGTATGAGAGACTTTTTCTTGAGGCAAGACGTCGTATTTGGTATTCCATGTTCACACCTCAAAGTCGCACTTCACAGCTAATTCCGGTTAAAGGGAAACTCTAAGACAACCCCCTCCATGACAATGCAGTCTCACCGCCTACACGTCAACACATCATTCACTGCTGTCGACTGAAAACCTCTTAATTCCAGTTTGAGAGATTTTATGTTTCTGTGCCTTTACTTGATTTGATGGTTTAGGCTACATGGTCCCTTAAGTGCCTCAATGACCCAGCAGCCCCTTTCAGAAGTCATTGATTCGTTTCAAAAATGCATGGGTGTCAAACTGAGCACAAGGCCGTTTTTATTAGTTCCTGAAAAGCTGAGTTTGTTGAGATAAAGATCTTCATTTGACAGTAGGGATTTACCAGACCGTACAAGGTGATTCATTGTTTTACCTTTGAATTCAGACCAACAAGTTCATTCAGTTGATAAAACAACAAACTGAGTAGTGATCTGTAAATGTCAAAGGCATATTAGGATTTTGTCTACCTCGCCAATAATTTTACAATGCACCTTTTCTATCAAGAACGACATTTTAGGCCTATTTGACCTGTTCAGCCTACTCTGGTCTTGGTATCTCTCTATAGATCATTATACCTAGATAAGGGACGCATTGGGTCATTTCTTAGAGGATGTTTTATCATTACACTGCTCGGTTTAGCTCTGTGTTGTTTTATGCTGAATGTTTTGCTTGATTATTATTTCTTTTTAATTTGGCAGGTGTCCAAGGGCCTATTTATTAGAACGGACTAATTGGCTTTGCTAAGTCCAGCACAAAGTTCACTATGCTGATGGATCTCTCTGAAGCATCTGGTATATTGACCCGAAAACATGTATGTGACAGTGTAATCGAGTTAGCTGCTGACAGCCCACGGCATATTGACTGTCAAAGCTTCCCGTCGGCTGTCTCAACTTTAAGTAGGACCCGGTAAGTAGTCTATTGCGTGTGGCCCATTTCATTTCTTTATTCTGACTTTGTGTGGCTTTAGCAAGGACTTTGCACAGAACTAAAGTCGGGTTAACTATGACCTCCAGTCGAAGATCATCATATTTTCCCTTAAAATACCCTATTTCCATATAACTCCTTAAAACAGTTACTTAGGGTGACAGGCCAGGCACACATCCATTATGATCACTCCACAATTTCATCGCGCTGGAAACAAATGAACCTCTCCGTAGATATTTGGGGAAGAATACACCTGTTACTGTGTTGTACTTTGTGAAGTGGGTGATCTGTGTTGTCCAGGAACCTCTGAAATGTAGTCATTGCTCTGTTGTCATCCTCTTTTGATTGGTTACCTTCCGCGGCAGCCTGACTTGGCACCGAGGAGAGGTTTGTCCTGTCTGTGTTATCTGTGTGGTATACAGGAGGTGAACTGATGATTCAGGCTTACTGCTGCCCTCTTGTGGAAAGCTGCAGAACTACATTTGTTGTCATCAAACGAGTGACTAAACCTTTTCCCTGCGCGCTGACCGGGCTGGTGCCTGCAGAGGGCAGCCTCCACCAACACACCGCTCACACACTCACTGTATTTAGTAGCAAATACGTTTACCAGCAATTTATTAAGACTTCAGTCTATTATAATATATACCATAATATATACCACACTCAGTCTATTATAATATATTTCATATATTACACCTTAATTATGAAAAATCACTATACTATTCCCATAATGGTGCTATAGGAGCTTATACTGCAGTGTGCCTGAGGTATAGATCATTATACCTGCTAACCTGGATCAATATTAGTGAGTTTATAGTGGCTTTATCACACTTTATGGTACTTTTGATCTCCTATGGTATACAATTCCTGTAGGTACTCATAATTTTGCTTTGTTGTTTGTACAGTATTCTTCTAAAATGTATTTTAGGATTACTATAGGCTAGTTCTTTTTCGTAAGGACCGACGTAGTTCTCAGTTATTGATTGATTGATTGATTGACTGATAGTAGGCTATTCAATAGGGGAAACTGTAGAGACTAAACACAAAGTTTAAATGTAGTTATGTGGTGCCTTTGATTGATGAATAACAGCCACCTGAAGCACATTTCAATATCCTCCATGGATGTGTTATATCCGCTAGATGGCGCTCTTGAGTCAGTTATGTGCTCTGCCTTTTCAGCAGGGAGAGATTCAGTGAGGCAAAATACTTAACAAGCCAATAATGTAATGACTGGCCAGTCATGTAATAAGTTATTATATTATAAGCAACATTTTTATTACATTATTGATTTGGCTTTTTATTACTTATTGGCTTAATTACATTTAGTTTTATTACATTATTCGCCTCTACATGCCCTCTTCTGGACAGAGTAAAGTAAAAAAATAAAATAAAGTGTGTTAAACCCTCTTATATAAAATCTATCTATCTATCTATCTATCTATCTATCTATCTATCTATCTATCTATCTATCTATCTATCTATCTATCTATCTATCTATCTATCTATCTATCTATCTATCTATCTATCTATCTATACATACATACATACATACATACATACATACATACATACATACATACATACATACATACATACATACATACATACATACATACATACATACATACATACATACATACATACATACATACATAGAAAGAAAGAAAAAGTCTTGGTGCTGAAACTTTCACCGTTGTCTGCTATATCTGCAGTCACAAGAGTTTGTTATGCCTCATAATCTGTGACGATACACAGATGTACAGCTCAATATAGAATGCACTGCAAACGATTGACAAGGTGACTGTAATAGTATCCAGGATATTATGGAGGGTCATGTACGTTTTCTGGTTCAGGACTGATAGAGCTGCTATAATATAATACTAATTTGGCAGTTGAATTTCAGACAAATTGTATAAGCCCCCCAAAAAACCATTCATTGTTGTCAGCAGAGCAGCCTCAGTCAATCAGACTGATATCACAGCTCTGATTCTCTGTTTTCTCCAGGATCCAGCCCCTGAATCACTATATTGTTGGCCTTGTCCGCCCTGGTACACTTACTTTTTCCGATTTCTAGACAATTTACGGGTCTGGTCTTGCTTTTCTCTGGCTGATCTCCATGGGGAGAGCAGGACCTTTTGTTCTCTGGTTGATTTGGGAAGGCCCAGTCACCGGTAAATTCTGTCTGAGTGATGGGCTCTGTTTCAGCATGATTAAAAATGACTCCTGGGATGGCAGTTTCAGACTATATGGTGAAGTGAAGTCAAATGCTAATTAATACAAGTGTCTGGCACACAAATGGACTTTGTGGGGACATAAGAATAATGTGATTGAATTACTTTATTTAAGCGAACAAATTTAACAAAACTCGCTTCTTGCCTTGAGTTAAACAAATATGGTGCAGATCTGTGACAGTTAGCAATCCAAATGGACTGAAGCAGCCCAAGAATTTAGCTTGTTACATAACTCCAGTGTGGACACCATGCTTCACTGCAGGAAAGGACGTACAACATGACATTCTGCTACTATTTTTATAAAAACTGCCTGCATGGCTGATACACAAGCGCTGATCCTTAGTTTGTCGTCTATAATGTAAAGCACATGCATCTTAAAGTTTAAGCAGGATGCTGAAAACATAAGTCAGGTTCAAGTATTTTGATTTTGATTTTTTCAGGAGATAACAGAAAGAGACCGTTCCATCTCACACAGCACGCTACTATTGTTTTGACAATGCTTGAGAGTTAAAAATGTTTTACAGCTAGGGGAGATGGTTGTAAATGAGTTGAGGACTGTTGGAAAAGAAGTGTGTGAAGGAAACGTTTTCTAAAGTTTCAAGTCAAAGACATTCATCTGTGGATAAAGAAGACACCATCGCTTGAAGCCCCAAGATGAAGAAAAATGGGAAAAGTGAAAGAAAAAGGGATTTACACTGTAGCTGCATTTACACAGGAAGTTAACATTAGATTTTTCACCCCACTATAGGCACATCTGACCGTAATCTGTGCCACAAAAAGGTAACAGATCTACAGCACTGCACAAGTGTAAATCCAGCAGACATACCGTAGAAAAGCTGATTCGCGATCAGCTCAGTGACACCAAGTAAAAAGCCAACCACAAGACTCAGAAACGACATTAAGCTACCGGAGAATATCTAGCTAAACCAGAACAGACAGAATTTGTTGTAAATGATACACAGCGTGGTGCAGATGTGTGCTATTGCTGATGTTTCAAGAATTTTAAACTCACTTCAGGACTATTCTTGAAAAGAAAAACTATAAAAAGGTCCCAATTTGTTTTGGTTGAGCCATTCATGTGTTGTGCATTAGTGAGATGAGATGAAGAGAGTTCAAATATCATTTTTGGTGGATTTCTGAAAACCACATTCCACCAAAACAATAGAAAGCCTGTGTGTCAGTCTTCATTTGCATTTGACAAGCTGGCATGCCAGCGGGGAAAACACTGCTCAACTCAAAGAGATATTGCACAATGTTGACTTTATTCATAGCATGTGTTTCCCCCCTGTAGTTCCCTATTTGTTTACCGATGGACAAACTGAAAACAGGCTTATATCAGACAAACCCAATTGTTCTGATCATCTTCTGCTTCCACATGTCCACATTTCACAGATATCACCAACTACACAAAACTGACACCTGATGAATTCTCAGACTTCAGATAGTTTCCAGAGAACTGTGACGGAAGCATGTCAGCCATGCACCCTCGAGAGCCTTCATATTTATCAATGCCCATTTGCCCCCATTGTTTACCCCTGTGGCGGCGGCGGTGTATAGAATGCTAGCCATGCTCATACACCAGGAGGGCATGGGAAAAATGCAGGGACCACATTGCCATACTTCATGTGAAGATGGTGGGGTTCTTTTGGAGCGCAAACGCTTGTTTGTGGTGGGCTGTGGTGTTAATCCCTTTCTTTGAACCTTTTGGCTAGATATGGTGCTGCTTGGCTTCTGTTCTGGCGGCACCATGCTTGTGGTTCTGGTGGACATCAGATCTTCCTGTTGTTTGTTGCCACAAGCAGTTTGCAAATCTCTGGTGGTGGACCGGCACTCTGGCCTCGTCCGATCTGGTCTCGTCTGACTCTCCATGCTACATTGCCAATATAAACCAATAAACATTTGCAGTGGCCTTGTGTGGCTTCGGTTACCATTCATCATTCATGAATGAGTGTGAAGTCCCAGATTTTTTTCCGTAGTGTTAATTTGCAGACTTTTTTACTGTGTCAAACAACGTAGTAGGTCTTTGTTTTCAGATGATGACTTACAGTATAGCAGTTATTTTGGAATTTACACTATGATTCTGACAACAGGCAAAGTTTTATTGAAATGTTTTGGAAATCACACTTTTTACCTTTAAATTGATTGGATTTCATCATCTCAGACATCCACATAACTCTGCAAGACAATATTGCAACCTGATGATGCATAATGGTGCTTGGCTGTTTTCTCTCCCCACCCTTTGTGCTACAGAGAGAGCTCTGAAGCCCATTATGGGGGATTCTTTATTTAGCTGTATGTGTTGTTGGCTTGGTCTATTATACTTCCTTGCTTGTTAAAGGTGGACTGAAGTTAACTCTTCTAAGGGGACAGTATCCGGCTCATTGTTCTGCATTTAGGTGAGAGGCGCGGATGTGGCCTACCCACCATTCACCTTCTTGGGCAGGGGTCTGGGAATATTATTGTGCATATGGGGAACCTTTTTTTGGGCATCATTGTACTGTATGGTCGATGGCCCTAAATCAGTGCATGATAGGATTTCAAGCTGCGTAGCGTTCCGTTGGATTAAGGATGTGTTTTGGCACAGTTTCAGAGGGTCCTGAATGTGTTAATGCCTTTAATGATTAATGAAGTGTTTTGCGGCAGAGGGCTATGTTTGCTTTGGGAAGGGGCTGTGGAAGTGGGGAGGAGGGGAGGGGATCATTTTCATAAATACAATTGTTAAATGAAAGAAACAAAAACAGACCGCGCAGTGGGTGAGATGCTAAATGCAAACTGGATGTTTTTGATTATTATAGCCTCTCCAAAGCTAAATCTTTTGCACTGTGGGCCACTATAAGGCCTTACTTACACAGAAGACCCTTTGGAAAAGTCCTATGCTGTTCTCATTAGAGCAAAGACTCTTTACAATGTTTTATGACTCATATCCTCCTCTCGGCCTGATCTGATGACAGATTTACGCTCTTACGTTTTATTAGTAATACTTCTGATCACAGAACAATAATGAGGACCTACATAGGTCATGGCATTGTAATTTATATGATGCTCAGTGATGTGTATTTCCCACTTGGTGACTCGCTATTTATTATTATTAAGTGCCACCAGAATTATATTTAAAAAAAAGTATCTATTAAAACGAAGTAATTGAGAATAAAAGTCTTTCTCCATCCCCAGCAGCGAGCCAAAGAGTAAATTATTGCCATTATGACAGTCTTCTCAAAAATGTATTTTAATGTTGCTGGGCACTAAGAATATTCACTAATAAATCACTAATTTTGATTTATTTGTCTTGTATCATTACTGATTCCGAACACCGCTGCTTGGATTATAGTGCCACCTTTGATTTAAACATGAAGGGAATTGGATTGATTGTTTTGAATAAACTCAAAAGTGCAGCCTTTGATTTGATCTACACCATCCTGAACTCACTCTTTACCTTATCTCTTGCACATTATTGAATTATTTGTTTAAAGAGACTCTCAGCGGACCCTTGACTCAGTGGTACGGCTGCTCCAAGGCTCAGGAAGGGAGGTCTTCATGCCTCTGTCTGTATGGAAAAATACTGTGTAGGTGTAGATAGACAAGCCTGTTATGTTTGTTTCCCAAAAAAAAAAAAAAAAAGATAGTCACGATACCCTCCCCCTTCCAACATCCTTCCCTTGTTTGTTTGCATCTCATATTCTGGAAATAGTCTACATTGGAGGTGACCTTTGTTGATATGTCTTTAGGTGAAATATTTGGGCAGTGTTTCACAAAACAAGGCGCTCACCTTACCGTAAACAATGATGTGATGAGCGGAGACAGTCAAGGGCCCAACCTGTCCTGTGGCGTGTGCTCCCTCTGCACACACTCTGTGCCAGTAACCAGGGCCACTGAGGCCCCATAGGAAACCTTGTGTGTGGCGTCCTCCGGTCGTGACCAGGATGATTAAGAGTTCCTTCCTTTCCCGCTCGGAGGGGCATTGTCCCGGTTAACAGACAGGCTGCCGGCACCTTGTCCTGATCGGGAAGTGCGTCTCTCACAGTCCAAGGAGCAGCAGAAGGGGTGTACACTGATGACACAGGGCCACATTCCAGTCTAAAGATACCATTTCATTAAGATTTTGTACATTCAAATGGAAATAATCAGGCATCATTTTAATGTTTATTTATGCCCTAACTGATTTGGATCATGTTTTCAGTCATGCTTTTTATTTATTTCATTAGCAACATACTATCACTTAGAAGACCATTCATGAGGAGATTGTACGCATTTTAACTTCCCTTTGACTACTATAGAATAACATATTGAGAAAAATGAAATACACAGGATTCTTGTAAGTCCATGGGTCACTTTTCTCAAGAACACTACAGTACAGTACAATAAATATACAGTAGGAAATGTTTTGTCTTATAGAGCGAAGCAATGTAGTTCCATATATTTTTTCCTGATTTAGGAGGGCAAAGATGACCAAAAATAATCCAATGCACACAAACATGTTCAAAGATTCGTAAGACACTTAGTTGACCTTAAATAATTTTCAACAAATTATTCTGATTCCATTGACATATCATATGTGGCACTTGTGTGTCACATGACAAAAAGAGTATTGATGTTTTTGGTAATCTTTCCTCATACTTCAAAGCCCCCTAAGCACCTGCCTAAACTGCTACATTTGGGGCGGCTGTAGGTAGAGCAGTCGTCCAATGATCGAAGGATTGGCGGTTCGATTCCCGCTCCTGCTGAGTTTACATGCCGGTGTGTCCTTGGGCAAGACACTTAACCCCTTATCCACCTTGCCTCGTGTGAATGTGTATGAATGATCTTGGTGGTGGTCGGAGGGGCCGTTGGTGCACATTAGCAGCCACGCTTCTGTCAGTCTGCCCCAGGGCAGCTGTGGCTACGGCTTACCACCACCGGTGTGAATGTGTATGAAAGAATAATGGTTTCTGTAAAGCGCTTTGAGTACTTAGAAAAGCGCTATATAAATCCAATCCATTATTATTATTATTATTACATCATGGTCTTAGCCTACATACCATATTTTGAGCTGCAGCAACCTCGGTATTGACTGGATAGAGATGTAACCGGGCTCAAATGAAAGTGAAGAACCTCAGGTTTTCAGTGGTTTCAAAGTGCTTCCAGTGATTCAGTCACATATTCAAGATTAATGAAGGTCCTGAATTTGGGGTTTAAGTTATTATTAGCGCTGGTGCTCGGTAGCGTGCTTGACTATACACTAATACATATTCTTCATGCAAGATTATTGAACACATATGACTCTTGACTGCAAGTAATGTATAAATATATAGATCTTTATTCATTCATTTACTTCATATGCTCGGTTAACAGTGTTGGGGAACATTACTTTCAGTAAAAGTAACTTGTTACACTCCTTCTACATTACCAAAAATGAAAATAAAAAACAAATCTAGGAAGATGGCTTGGACTGTTGCAGGTGTTGTTAGTCATTGTTATGGATAAAGAAATACAATACAATGCAAATACATTTCTCTTTGCATTTAAATTGAGGCCTTTGCATGTTATTGTTGTGATAGCAGTAACCTAAATGATAGAACAAACCATTCAAATGAAGCACGAAATTTAAGACAGACTTATAAGAAGTGAACATAATCCCTTCAAGCAAAGCATGACATTGATGATAGGCTGGCAAGAAACAATACTGTAATATATACATAATACTGTAAGAGTAATGACCTACTTATTTTAAAAAGTACATAAGGTATTGAAATACATGAATCAAAAGACTAAAGTGTTAAATTACTCTGAGTACTTGAGTACTTTGTAATGTGTGACCCCCAACACTGCTGGTTAATAATATACATTTAGAATACAAAAATTATATTTGATATAAAGTATCAGTGCATTATCATTTCCCCTCCACAAAAAACAATTGGTCCACACAACAACACATCATTTGGCAACATTTAGGGGTTTAGAGACAGGGTTCAAAATACTCCTTTTTTTTTTAATTTAGTGGTCAAAAAGCACAAGCTACCCACACTCCTACAGGGTATGTGTTTGATAACACAAGCTGGACTATTAGCTGGTGAAGTAAAGGTTTGGTCCACAGTACATCCAATATATTCTGTATTACAAATAAAATGCTCATACACAGATAATATAACTTACAGTGACCAGTATACAGTATAGTGACCAGCCTGGTGCTAACTTCATACACATGTAGAGTTTCTGTAGCCTGCCCTGCAAGCTTTAGTAACAATCACCACAAGACAAAGGACAGAGTATTTCCATACACACATTTCTGCAAAAGCAGATTCCCTCAGCTTTACTATGTAATAGTGTATACAGCAGCGTAAACAGCATATAAATCTGGAATGAAATGCTGGAATATTACATGTTGATATCAGGAGGAGGGAGCTGGTAAATCCTTTGGTTAACTTTTCAGTATGAATCTAAATGAACAGCGGAACTGGATTATTAAGTGACAATGTTTACAATCTAAATAAATACGCAAAGTTTATTTTACTAGTGTTATTGAAGACAGTTCCTATGAAGTTGTATTCTAATCTCATGTTTGTAATTAGCTTTGTACACAAGAAAATAAACAAAACCATGTGGCTCTCTGGTAGCATCTCACTTCCCCAATTTTCAGTTTGCCCTAACAAAAATACACAGCGTTTGAGTTTCTTCAATAACGGGACTAGATCGGGACAGGAGGAGGAATCTAAATATAACTCTTCATTTAAAATGCCTTCACGGTCGAGATGTAGTGTTGAATCCAAAGCAGTCTGGTCTAACTCTCAGCTCTACCCTGTTCCCTCCGTTAACCTGGGATTTTCCAAACTGACCTGGGAGGCTTAGAAAAGACCAATCCACCACGAGATAACAGAGTACCTCTCTCCTCACTGTAGATCAACCTGAGTTAGTGTAGCTAATATTTCATGTTAATGGGGAATACAGGAGAAATGACTTCTCAAATAAGAAACCTTTTTCCAATGCACATCCTTAATTAATAACCACCATCACATTATTATCTGTCTGCCTGATGCTTTAAAAAAACGGAACTTTAGCCAACATTCATGCGGATGGCATTTTATCCACATTATAAAAAGAGCATCTCTTTAACCTTATATAGGTAACTAATAAGAATAATTAAAAAGGATAAAATAACAAATTACTTTCCAGTTTTCAACTTTTAAAAATACTAATACAGATATAAAAGAGTCTCAATAAAAACAAGAAAAGCCTCAGTTACCCTGTCTCCTTTCATTTCTGCATGGCCCTCATGGTAACATACTATTGTATTTTGTTAAAATCTGTACTAAAGTTGGAATCATTGTGCTTCATTTGTTTTCACAGTAGATCAAAGAAATACCTGAGCCTGTCTATAGCTGTTTGAGATATCACAGTGGATGTGGAAAGGACCAGCAGCATTAATGTGGAGCTCTGACTCTGAAAACTGGAAAGGAATGGACAGTCTGACCAGAGGTTTCATTTTTCTGCACAGTAGGCTTATGGGAAGTTGGCAGATGCAAGTTAGAGTGGAGTAGATGCAAAGAGAGGCATCTCAGAGCGTCCTTTCTAAACAAAGCCACAATTTAACAGAGAAACTCGCATGTTTGTCTCTCAAACCTTGGTAAAGAACAAAGCTATGTTAAAGAGGAGGAAGGCAGGGCATTTTATGGTTTAAGTCCAGAGATAGAGTCAAAAGAGAGGAGAACAAAGCAGAGGCCTTGAGGCTATCAGTCAGATTCTCCAGGGGCTGAGGTGGTAGGGGGCTACACAGGTGGGGTGGAGTAGCGCACCACATAGTTGTAGTCAGGTGGCGGGCTGTGACACTCCAGACCAGCGTCCAGGGCCGAGTCGTCCAGGCTGAAGTCCAGAGAGGGGACTGTTGGTGGGTACTTCTCCTTCTCTCCCTCAGTCAGCACAGACTCCTTACTCTTACTCACTGCCTTCATCCTGAAAACACATTGGCATACAACATGTATGGTTAATAAATGTAAATATAACAATTAAATATCACTATCCTAACTGTGCCAGGATGTTCAGTTGACACCTTGACCACGAAAAGCTCCAGATCATTGTTAAGGCAACAACACAGGACACATATTCTCCTTAGGTCTTTCTCAAAATGCGTTCTTGTGCATGACGCGTTTGACATAATATCTATCGGCCGAGGTACGATTCCAAAGCAAAAGAACGTGAGGACGGAGGACAGATAAAGATCCCATAAGTTTATTTGCCAACCAAGGATGCATCAGGATGCATTGGATGGTAACTTGGCAGACGAGAACGAATGGGAAGCCCATTCTGTACTATACAACAGTGTATAGTACAGAGGCGGCTGAAATAGATGGGGAAATGAACAGCTGTGCATCTTAATTGATGGCATGCAACGTCAAGCACACAGCCCATCTCAAACTGCAAGCACGCTTTCATGAGAAGTTCATTCTCTCCAAGACAACTTGGGAACATCGTTCTCCCCAAGGACAAAAGTATTGACTTGGCATTCTTGGATATGAGAAATACCCCTTGTGAAGTTATTGGATCAGACAAACCTCCTTTCCCCATTCATATATGACACAATCAATCATCCTGAGCTTTTCTGCTTCACTTGATGCTCAGAATATGTATTGTCTTTGGGGGTTGCTAGGGGTTTCCAGAGCTCCTCTCCCAAGGCCAATGGGTCAGCGCCCAGTGGGGGTAAATGACAGAGCTGTATTGGAATGCCGATCTTGATAAACTACCTGGTAAACTAGGCATCAAAAATAGTTAACAATAGTATAGTGTCACCTTGCCAATACCAATACAATATTAGGGTAGTTTTTTGGGGGGGAAACATTCTCAGCAACAGGAAACAAATTTTACCCAGGGTAAAATATCTATTTAAATGTTTCCTAACAGCAGTGTGTTCCTATATAATCAACAGCGACAATGCTGAGGCAACTCCGTGGGCAATACTGTTAAATCAGCACTGGACAAAAAGTTTCCCTGTGTGTTACTGGCAGAAAGAAGAAGCCAGGCAAGAGGAGTGGTGGAAGCTGGGGAAGTACCAGGTGGACTTTGCAACACAAAAAGAGGGTAGCATTATAGCTAACTGGGGAGGCCCTTGTAAACCCTCATAAGTTCAAAGGTGGCAGTGATTGAGCGGTTGCCCAGCAAGGGTGCCCTCCCCTCAATATACAGATCATTCTCTGCATGCCTGGGCTGATTCTTTTTCCCATGGCAGAGGCCCTGATAACACGGATAGGGCTGTGCTGACTCTTGGTAGTCTCTGCCCAAAGTTTTGTATTGTGTACATAAGCATATGGGGAGCTGAGTTTGGTGTGTATGTGCGTGGCCTTGTGGTAAATCAACTGGAGTGCTCCAAAGAGTGACATTAACCATGCTGAGAGCCCAGTCTTCTAAGATCTAGTTTATGACCGTTTTTTGTTGTATTCATTGTTGTAACAAGAGGTTTTGCTCTTTCTTCTTCAACCTGACACAGAGTTGTGGCACAGAGATTTATTTTTTCAAATGTTTTAAGTGGAAACCAGAATACTTTAAAGGAGTGTCAGAGTCATTTATGCGCAGGGCATAGTAGCATAATGCCATGATGTTTAAAGTGTAATTACTGAGTCCAGGGGTATGACCCTGCAAATTAACCCTGCCACTGGCTGCATTAAACTTAATATGTAAGCCCTAAGTCACCTACAGAGAGCTTCCTAAGTCAAGGAACTTAGAGACATTTGACTCAGATATGTCTTTACAGGCCTCAAATAACCCCTTGGACTTCTATTTGCTTAAATTGAAGACAATATTGTCCTTTTCTTCTATGCCAACTTTTATATACTAGCCTAGTAAGAGTATGAGCCGTAGGCCTATCACGTCCTTCGTTCTTATTTATGTCTATTCATTATCTAGCATTGGATTATGGCAGACAGCAGTGTAATGTATTAAGCACAGCCATGAGTCATAAGCTAAAACAGTATGGGAGGCATCTCAATCAGGACAAACACCCTTTTGGTAAAAACAAAGGAGTTTTAGTGTGCGCTCTTAAAACACCCAAACCTCGAGTGACACTTCCACTCTGCTTTTGTGCTCAATCCTTTGGCTTTTCACCTTGGGGCTTTCTCCTTCTCCTTTTTGCCACTGTCTCTCTTGCATTGGTTTGTTCTGACAAAAGGGAAAACTAGCCATTGATGTCTTTTTTAGGTGAAAGGGACTCTGTGTATGTGCTTGAGTGCGTGTGTGCATGTGTGTGAGTGTATGACAGTTATAACGTCTACATTCCAGCACAGTGGGGGGGTTTCCAGGCAGTGTGGATGGCAGGCATTTTGCAGTCTCTTGCAGTGTGTGTGTGTGTGTGTATGTGTGTGTGTGTGTGTGTGTGTGTGTTGATGTGTCACTTGCAGGACTTATGGAGGGATGTCATGTAGTGTAATGTACGTACGCCAGAGCCATGATGCTGAGGGGTCGGCCTGCCAACGATTCCAAACGCTTCAAAGTCTTCATATCGTCAGAGGTCAGGCCCATCCCACTGTCTGACTGACCGCCCTGTTGGGAGTGGGGGGTGGTGGGGGGGGACATCATTCCCTTCTTATTATCTTTGTTGAACAAGTAACACATATCTTAAGTAAAAAAAATTCAATAAATCCACCCCAAATCAAAATTCATGTTATACCCTCTCATACAGTTCAATCCATTTGTGAACACAAACAACTATGAATAACATAATTCCTGTTGTGGAGTGGGTGGAGTTTCCCTTTAAATGTCAAACGTCTGTCACCGAACTAAGTGGTCCGTTTAGGAAAGTCAGAGCATAGATTGAGTGCCTGTTTCTGTTTTAGTTTAGTGTTCTGAGTGTGACTGAAGAATCAGGATGAATAACTCACCCCATGGTTCTCATTTGTCCCGTTCTCCATGGTAACCTCGTCAAAGGTTTTCACACTAGCAGGACGGATCTTGATGTTCCTGGCAAGAAAATATGTCCAGGGTAATACTCCAAAACACCCAACATGTTCTATTAAGAAAATCCTATGGTGCCAAAAGAGAAAGTTCAAAAACAAAACCGCAGGAATCTAATCATTTAGATCAACAATGCATAGCATCTATGACACTGTTCTTTGAAAACACACCTTGTTTACTTTGCTTTTCAACACTGAAAGACTAAAAAGACTGCTTAAGGGATAACTGTCATTACTGCTTTTCAACACCTTCTCAATAAACACACTTGTCGGACCTGTGAAAATCCAAGAGCTCCACAAATATTATTTTAAGTGGACATAAATCTTGAAGCAGGCTCAGTGGTTTTGGGGGAAATTCCTCGCAGGGGCCACAATGCTATGAGCTCTCTGGCCATCAAGCTGTGTATATTTCTTATCACAGGCCAATCAGGCCTCGCATTGTTCTCAAGTCAGACCCAAATGTTGTCCTAGTAGAGTTTGGTCTGGGAGCCACATGAACTATAGGCTAAGGGAATGTAAATTGTTTTGGATATTGTTAAGTGTAAAGTGGGGAAATGGTTTAGACATTACCTTAGCAAAATAGACTCAGTGCTGTTAGCCTTTAATGGTTTGAAGAAAGATGTACATGTCTTTAAGCTAACGTGATTGTTTTTCTTTGAATCTCATACCGAGTTCATAGGCTAGCGTAACAGATCGATGACAAAGACAAAAATCTACTCAACAGCACTGGAAAGAATAGATAAAATAGCAACGCCTGTACAAGTAAGTATGAGTTGCAGGTGTCTTTGTGTTTTCATTTCATGTAAACTAAAGTCAGTGCAGCATGTTGTTCTCACCAGGTGCTCCCTGAGTCGCGGTGGGAGACAGGCCGCGTGGGCGTCTCCTCTGAGGGCACAGTGGTGGACGGGTCTCCCACCTTAGCCAGCAGGGCTGTGTTGATGGGTATGTAATGCTTCCCCTCCTGAATCAACGGAAAATAGAGAACGTCTAAGACTACAGGCTTATGCTAGCATGATGCAAATTATATGTGATAAAGGTGAGGCTTAGGGAGACTCTCATGGGCGATGCTGTCTGTATGCTACACAAACATCCAATACCCCACAGGCCGCGGCACGCAGCCAAAGAAACTAAGGTCATGCCTAATAAATCCAATACGGAATGCACAGGCCTCAGCTGGGGCGAGGAGACGATGTTGCTGGAGACAACATTGCTGTCGGCCCGTAAAGGGCTGAGTCTGAGACCAACCGTCCTACACTGTAACAGAGCTATATTAATGGAGAGTTAAAATCTTCCACTGTTCTTTCTGTCCAGTCTGGATTGTTTCCCATGAGGATAGCTTTCACAAAGTCATTTGTAACGCTACATGCTGTAGTTTTATGTGATGTGATGTCTGGCCTTGTCTTTATCTCCTATTACTTCACTGCAGAATGTAGTCTAATGTAATTCCTTTGTTCACGTGCCCTGTCCGCCTGTCTGCAGTAATGTACTATCTGGACAAAAGCCTATTCTCTTTAGGAGCTGGAAGAGGGAGCACGACTATGGGCATCCTTTACATTCTCATGACTGAAAATGCTCTGTTCTTGTTGGGGATATGGCCAATTTTCTATCATCAGTGATAGTTGATGCTAAGCTCCCTTCTTTCAATTTCCATACTTCTTTCTCAATAACACCTTGTTCTTTTACCACAAAAGGAGTCCTCTCTTCATTTGAAATATAGGGAAAGCTCCCTGGTGTATTTGGATTTCTTTAAAAATTTAATTGCCTCATTGATTTATATATATATCTTTTATTTTGTGCTTCGGGGAGGTGATGATGAGGGCTTCAAAAGAATTGTTCATATTTAAGTGAATGGAGGATTAGACCATGTCAGGAGGAAAATGTAATATTTCATTTCAGTTTCGCATAATAATCTGGAGAACACAATTAAATATTGGCATTTTTCCTCCAGTGCATATTTGCTGACCTAATTAGAAGAAATGGCTGGTGAGCTTCAGGACTTCCTCACATCCTTACAAAATCTACAAACTTCCAGTAATTTGTAATATTACACAGTTTTCATAGCAGAAAATGTGATACTGCATCACACCAATAATTACTTTGTTTTTCTAGGGGTTTTATTTATTTTATTGTATTAATTCTATTTGTAAGGGACCATGTACAATATTAAACATAAATGTTACCATTTGATGCATTGTACCAGAGTTAGCCTAAGGCATCTGCAGTCCCGTGGCAGGTCACAATTAAAACATCCATTCAGTGACAGGACAACATTAAACAAACTAAACAAACAAATCAGAGCACATAGTACAAATCACATACAGTAATACAACACACACACATACCTTGTCAGCACCATGAGTATGTAAAAAAACTTAAAAACAGAGGTATTTGAGTACCAAGCAAAACGAAAATACGTATGAAATATGGAGTCAGTGATTGCAAAGTTGAGTCGCTTTTAGCAGATTTTTCAATTTGAATTTAAAGCTCTTTATGTCATCTGGTAGGGCGTTCCACTGAGCAGTGACTTTCACAGAGAAAGCTGTCTGCCCAAAGGCAGTACGACGAAATGGTACAGTACAATCTCTTATGGAAGCTATTCTTGTGGATCTTTGTATGAAGTATTCCGAGCGAAAGTGAACAAAGTCACTTAAAGATCGAGGGGCCAAACCATTTAAAATTGTATATACTAGACACAGATTAGAAAATAGGTTTTGAAGTGTGGTTCCTCTTACGAGGCTGATGGTGCCATTTCAAAGGGAGCCAAGTGGTTGTGTTGAGTGTGACTTCCCCTCTCGGTTACTCTAAGCACCCCCTCGGGCTAGACTCCGCTTTGCATCTTCTTCAGGCTGCAGGGCTCAACTCGGAGACGGTGCTTCCTGAATGTTTGCAATGTGTGTGACTCACCATCCGGATCTAGTGACTAATATTAAAAGTGTTTCGGAATGGCTGGTGGCTCAGTGGTCTATGGCACATACTATGTAACCGTGACGTCGGGTTCGAATCCGGCCTTTGTCGCATGTCATCCCCCTCTCTCCCCAGCCTTTCCTGTCTCTCTTCACTATAAACTTTTTTTAAAGTATTTTGTAAAGACACAATACAGTTGGAGTCCCAAGGTACATGGGGGCTTAGGTTTGGGGTTGTTGCCTAATTGACACCCATATTTGTGGGTTATGGAGAATATATTTCCTTTAAATCTGGTTGTGTTACCAGCCTTGGATCTGCAGGTTTAGTTCCTACCAGAGCTCAAGTGCTTTTGATATTAACCCCTCATTCTTGCTTTTGTTGAAATAAACCCACACTGATTCAATCACATTATTTTCCACTTGACAATAACCACATGGAAAGGATGAAGGATGGATTATATAACACACAGTGTACATAAAGAACACATTCTCTTTACTGTCCAATCGTGATTTTTCAATCATACCTGTTGCACGCTGGCCTGAAGCAGGTCTCCCAGCCTCTCTACCAGCTCAATGAAGGTTGGTCGCTCCAGTGGCTCCCCCTGCCAGCAGTCCAACATGGTCTGATATCTAAGAGCAAAGAATACACCACTGAACTGACATCGCTCTATAGACACACAGGCCATCTGCATACTTAATGGGTACTCTTAATGTGATGGAGGTAGCGAAATATGTAAAAGTTGACGTGGCTAAGATTGTGACAGGCAAACAAAACAACAAAATAGATGTTGACTATGATGAAAAACTATCCTCAGAGTTCAGAATACTTTGACTAGCAGTGACCTGTTGGGTCAGTGGGCTCTTTCAATAAACAGACCTCTACATGTGGAGACTGGCACACAGGTGACCTACAGTATGTATATGTGATCCTCCTCTAAATCGACTGTCATCTAGAATATTCCTATACATCCTGTTCTCTGTTTTCCACTGATCCCGAGCCTCTGGTGCTGTATCTGATTCCCTCTTGGTCCCGGTGTGAAGACTAGGAGTGCCTGCAGCCCCCCTCAGGTCTCTGACAAGCTGTCAGCGTCTCTGCCCATGTGGGAAGACTCAGAGCATTTATGTGAGTTTCCATCGCAGTGGCCTGTCTCATTCCGTGGAGGAATTTAGAAACGGAGCACTGTGGCTGCTGTTTAAATCAACTTCTCAGCATGTTAATGAATGGGACCCGTCAATGATGGATCCCGATCCTGTTTCTGCTGCAGCAAGTCCCCCTTCTCCCCTATAAATCCAAAGTTTTATGTAAATAAAACCAGGTGCCCATTAACCCCATTATGTTTCCCTTATTGGCACCAGATTTAGTCAATCTCAAGTTTTGAGAAAATTGCCGTGAAGAGCAGATGGTCTGTGGCTGCTGTATTGACTTCCCCCCCTGTCTCCATCTGTGTTTGTGTTCAGGGCACCTAGCCCTCAGCTGAGGAGGCTCTGGTCCTCTCAGTGTTGTCAGGTCTGGCTGGAGGACGCGGAGCGGCTGTGATTCCCATGTTAATGAGTATATACTTGGCCAGGTGGTAGCGCTCCTAACAGTGACAGGATGTTGAGAGCATGACCACAGCCACCACACATATCATTGAGGGGGGGTGTAGGCACATTGTATGACTGCACAATTAAAACCACACTTCCCGTCTGCTCTGTAATGAGAATAAATTGCCGTCCCCCACACATTTTGGCTCTTCAGGGAGTATGGTGTTGCTGTGGGACCATTGTGGGTGTAAGATTCCTTAGTGCTGTACTACTTTGTCCGGTTGGGCAAATGTGGTAGGTTGGGAAGTGAGCATCCTATTTTTTATACTCCCGCTCCTTGAGAAGCATCCTCCAAATTCCTCTGAAATGCATCAGGCCAGACGGCTGCTAAGCCACCAGGGATCTTCCAAACAGGCAACAGGTCACATTCCTGATGAATCAGTGCAGCAGTGGCACAAATGTATCGCTCAACATTGCCTGCAACCTCCTGTCCTTTTCATCATCCATATATTAAGGGTTTGGGGTCAGGGTCAGGGTCAAGGTGTCAGAACAGGAAGAATCCGGGCTTACAGACACATGTGATCAATGTCAGACCTTTGGAGAGGGACCAGGAGAATTTCCCCCATTGACTATAGTGCATTACACCACTCGGCATCCCATTTAAAATGTTATCAGCAGGTCTTATCTTGGCTTTAAATCAAAGGCAAGCCTCACATTCAAAACCATGCCAAAAATATACAATCTGGCATTTATATTTTCACTCTATCAATGGGCTGCTTTGAACCAAGATGGAAAGTAAGAGAGGAGTAAGAGAGATTCTTGGCACCAGTGGGTCTGGAGCTACAGATCTTCTATTTTGACTTCTGAAAATTAGAGTCTGGGTTGGATTTTGCTGGTCATCTCCAATCACTGTCTCCTTTGCAAAGTAGATAAATCCATTAAGTTGTCTCCAGTTGGCACAAGATACTTTAAAACTCCAGACCTTTTGATACTACATCATTATCAAGCATTAAGTACAGTATTTATCCTTTCAAAACAATAAAGATATGTGGAGTTTGACTACATGCGTCATTTTAAATGAAAACCAGACACCATACACATATTCTGTAGTATAGTAGTGTACAATATTAGAGCGAGACTCAGTTGTAGAGCTCAGGATGTGATCGCTAGGTCTGGATTGGTTGCAGGCTTTTAAAATCTTCAAAACACATGCGCTGGACAGGACAGTCAGGGTGGTTGCCCTCCTGAATACAAAAACAATCCCAGCTCCTTCTGTCTGGCTGCATCATTGACTGACAGCGCTGATACCAAAGGAGAAGATATTTATTTTCAACAGCATCCACTAGCCCCTACTCGAAGGGGAAAGAAATGTCCAGCCTCTGGCGTTCCTCGCCGGGGCTACTTCCACTTGGTCCCAGACATTAACTTTAATGTGGGGCTCAGTTACGGCTGCGTCAATGTCAGTCAGAAAATGGATCTGAGCTTCAAGTCCGCCACCCCAGAGCTGATCAGAAGCTAATGTTTTGTCTGGCAATGTTCAGGGCAGGATAACCCAGGATTCTTATCAGGTGCTCCTGGCCTTTTGAGAGAACCATAAAGAGGGAAAAAGATACAATGCCTCCTCTCAGCTGTATATCGATATGGGAGGCTTTTACTAGTTGCCTTTACTTTCTTGGCCTGTGTAAGGTCAATGTTAATTACCCTTAGGAAAAGGTAGAGTCGGGGCCATGGAGCTGGCATACGGTATGGAGAGGAATACACAAGGCTTTTCTAGCTGACATAAAGTCACGTACACTCAAACAGAACAATAGTTAAATAGCATAGCAGTCTTCTTTTCATTAAGTTAAAACACCTACTACAAAATAAGCATAGGTGACATGAATCCTCACATTTCAGAGGAAGAGTATTCTGGGGCTCTCATCCTGGTCCCCTCTTTCAGCCTGCAGCAAAATTCCTCATCAATTTGGAGGCCTGGGTATGGTGAGGCACCTGGGAGAGGAAAGAGAAGCAGACGCTCATCACACAGTTACATTTCATACATACAAAGCCATTGGACACAGTATTTAGCTTTGAGAATGACTATACTGTATCTTATTAAGGGATGGACAATATTACGCTATGATGCAGGTTGAGGTCACATGATTATGTGAAGTTTACATTGTAAAATCCACGTTAAAGTATTTTTGAGAAAATTCAGCTGAAAAAGTTGGTACTCTCTGCTTAGTGATTTTGCCTACAATCAATACAGGGTTTCCCATACAATTTTTATATTTGGGCGGCTTGCCCAGGTAAATTAACAGCCCACCAAATACATTTTTGTTTTGGATTAATTTCGGGTGTCGTGATGCATGAAGCTGGTGGCTCTTGCCAATGTAGTTTTCAAATGCTGCCAAGCACCAAAAGCGTGCTGGTGAATTACAATGACCATAATTCATTGCACCTAAGACGCAACACATCTGTGCTCCTTCGAGTTGCGGTGTGTCTGTGCCGACACAAACTGAATGGAGAGACAGTTTGAAATGAAGCCTCAATAATCAGATCGATAATCTGATGGTTGTCATCCGCATAACAATGAAAAGAAATATTGTGCTTGCGAATAATGTGACCAAGTGGTAGCATATATATGGAAAACAGTAAGGGACCTAAAATTGACCCTTGAGGGACACCACATGTAAAAGAAGTTGGAGGAGATGATGCATTACCACTAATGACAGAAAAGGTTCTATTGGGCAGTGTCATTGATGCCAACCCATAATTCAAGGCGGTTTAGAAGGACAGAGTGGTCGACTGTATCAAAGGCGGCACTGAGATCAAGAAGTACTAATACTGAACATTCTCCAGCTTTAGCTGCTGGGAGAAGATCATTTGTGACCTTGACAAGGGCACTCTCTGTGCTGTGACAGGCTCTAAAACCAGACTGAAACAGAAAACAAACAGCCATGCACTAAGCCAACCTGTATCTAATATCTGCCCATGTTATGTAATCCATAAAATGTCCTGACTCATGAAATAATATTTTCATGTGCCTGCCTGAAACCCCTGACATATGTCAAATACCATCTAAAGCTCCTGTGCATTCTATGGATATTACCTGTATGTTTCATCATGGGACTTTTATATCATAGTAAGCCAATGCTTCTAAACAAATATATTGATGACTGTGTAATTCATATCAAGTATGACTAACACCATGTAGACATGGTTCAAAATTTGGCACCAACACTATACTAAAATGGTTTGGATATTTCCATATGGATATTTGCCAGACTTTTGTTTCACAAAGCCATCTGCACACACACTTGGGCTACCTTGGAACTGGGGTTAACTTCTGACCTCCAAACATTATCTGGTTGCAAGGCTCACTCTTTGCCATTTTTCTTGGTCATTTTGTTTCCTTGTTTCCTGATTTATCTTTCTGAGGCCAAGCTAACACTACCCAGATGTGTAAGTGTTTCTTTAATGGAAAATGTCTGTGAGTATTGGTGAGAGTGTGAATGTGTTAGAGCGTGGAAGAGAGAGAAAGACTGAAAGAAAGAAGGAAAGAAAGAGAAAGTGTCAGAGTGACATCAGTGTGCCTTATGTTTTAAAGACTATACAATTTCACACACTTGTCTTTGAACTGCAGTGGGTGATGATGTATGGTGTATGGTGGTGATTCAAAAGCAGCACAATCAAAAGTACAGTATAGCACTACATCCATTTGGAGTTCTCTTCTTTTTATACATGTTGCCCTTGCTTCCCATGGTGACATTTGAACATACAATATTTCATGTTGAGTCTTGCTATAGAAATGTGTGGTGAGCTCTGCGCCACGGTGCATAGACAGTCATGGACTGACACACAATGCTGTCTTAAAGATTGCAGTGGTTTCACAGCAGGGGCAAACATTTACATTGATTGGCTGCTTGGTTACAGTGAGTTTGTATCGCCAGCTGGGAAGAAACGGATGGCTTAAATGGGAGGTATTCTCTCTTTTTAATGTCCCTTGCCTGTACTAAAATTCACAGTCTAACTTCACTAATGTTTTTGCACGAGCAGCACGGAAATAGTTTTCTCAAGCTGACAATGTGAGCCCTCTTTGTCCCAAAGGCACAATTACGCAGCGACAGAAGACAGTTATTACCCAGTGCATCTGGTGAGGCTCCATAGCTGGGGGCAACAAGCTAGCCCAGTGGATAGTCTCTTCTCACTGAACATCTTTGATAAGAGAATCCTGTTTAACTGAAATGGTCTGCCATGCTTTGTGCATACATGGGAATGGTAAGAATAAAAAACAACTAAATCTGAAGTGAATGTCAATATTTAAATTTCATCAGGAAATAATAAGGACATCCTGTAATTAGAGACAAAGGTATGTTAAATGTGAATACATGAATGATACCCTGCCCTGGGAGAATACTCAATTCTGATTGGCTGGAAGGTGTCCAATAATTTTGTTTAACATGTAGTATAACCTGACACTTTGATGCAACTGTTTGAACACTATCATAAATTAATATGCTAACAAGGTCTGAATTATTTCATTTCACGCTAATGAAATGTTCAGATGACTAAAATATACAGTAGTACAGTGAAATAGTAGGTCAATAGTAAGTTCTGCTTGCACTGATATTCCATGTATAGAAGGCAGTTCCAATAGCTTTACACCATTAATAATATAAAATACATGTTTTATTTAGTTCATTATACCTATTTGGTTGCCTTTACTATTTGAATTTGTAATGTTTTCATAAGTAACTGGTCAGTTTGAATGTTTGACGTTTGCATAAGCGATGTTCTTCTGCACCTCTGCATTATGGATGGTTAAAATAGGTCAGACATTAGAGGCAATCAATTGAATATGCTAATTAGTGAAAATTAACTCCACTAGTGTGAGTCTGAAGAATAAAACCAGTGGTCAATGCTGAACCAAGACACTTACCCAGAGAGAAGATCTCCCACATGAGAACTCCAAAGGACCACACATCACTCTGAGTTGTGTAGATCTTGTCAAAAATAGCCTCAGGCGCCATCCACTTGAGGGGCAGTCTAGCCTGTGTACAGGTATTGAGATAAGAAATAATTTACTTCTGTATCTCATCTCACCTGTGTGGGCTTTACACTCATCAACACCATCAGTCATTGTGCTGTCACAACTGTGGAGAGCCATTTGGTTTGAGTGAGTAGGTACTACTTCTGATTCAGCTAAACACCTAATCTCCTAAACAGGGCCCTTCATATACCGTATGTTTCCAGCTGACTGTCATCTACTGTCTTGCAAAGAAAACAAAACAGATCATTCAAAACAGTCACTCAAAAGCACTTACATTAATAGACAAGATGCAAAATAGTCTGCTACTGCTGACTTGGCAAAAACAAAAGAATTGCTGAATAAATTCAGCAGTTCTTGGAAATGTCAGAGAAAATACTTGAGATCAGTGTGTTTGTCTGAATACTATTACAACGTTTCATGGCTTGCCTATTGAATACACTTACATCTCCTTTGCGCACATAGTCTGGGTCTTTGTAGATGTCTCTGGCGAGTCCAAAATCACATATCTTCACAACATTATTCTCAGAAAGCAGGATGTTTCGTGCAGCCAAATCACGATGGATGCACTAATGAAGAAAGGAAGGGGGGCGGAAATCGTACAGATGATTAGACGTGACATTTACATGTACACGTTCAAGTGCTCTGCATGTAATTTACTTCACAATAGTACTCCACGTGCATGGCAGCTTGCTGAGCAACACATGGTACAGTCATCAGAGATATTACAATAGAAGATGATGTGTTCCTTATCCAGGCTAAGAAATGGTCTATAACAGGCTATTCACAACAATGGCTTCATTCACTAATCAGTGTCATCCGCTTTCCCCAAACTTATGAATGACCTGAACAATGAATGAGTTCTAGACTGATATGGCTAACGTGACATTTGGCTTACAGGGGGCAATATTTTTTTAATATAGTAGATGTGGACAAAAACAACAAACAAATGAATAATTGAATACAATTTGTTCAAGTTTAAATCAAAATAACATCCAAGTTTAAATCAAAACACAATGAATCCACAATAAACTTTATGAAATGTATGGACTGTTTTTATAGCAATTTGCTTGAGGAAGAGCATACCTTGCGTGAAGCCAAGAACTCCATGCCTTTTGCAACTTGAAAACTGTAGCAAATTAAATCTTCCATTGTCAGAACTCTCTTATATAAATCCTCAGGCTCTGCGAAACAAAAAGAAAACAGAAACCGATTTTTCATACATGACACAGATAGGATTTAAAATAAGGACAATAATCCTCACACATCCTAATGCATTTGTAAATGCCAGGGCAGTCAGTATGATCAGCAGCTCCCAATATCTCTGTAGGCCTGTCAGATAAATCAGATTAGATGAAACTTGAATGATCCCCGTGGGGATACTGGAAATTGACGGCATCATAATAATCCACCCTGTCACGTACGTACCTCCTCCCACACTCTCCGTCTTAAAAACATCCTTTACACATGCGAGATAAAACAAATTCCAATTCCTCCTATTTTTCAGATGTTAGGTGAAACGTGTGATTATGGGCGCAACGTGTCGGTCGGGGGTCTAAGAGGAGGAACTCAAAAGGAGTCCTTCCACCAGCCCACCTGAGTAAACAGCTAATCAAACCATAAATAACATATCAGGAACGATGCGCCAGGCCCGGGCTCGAGCCCAAGACCAGACAAACACCCAGGTCAGGACAGGAAATAAACAGAAGCCTCGCCAGACTCAGTGGGGTGACAGTTGCTTCTGCTGCAGTGATTGTACTGCTGAACAGGAGGAGGAAACGTCCCATCAGACTAGGCAAGAAAACAATCTGGGGGGAGCCTTCGTTCCCGGGTAGGAGGGGTTGGAGCAGAGGTGAGAGGGGGAGGGGGGTGAAGGGAAGGAAGACTTGTTTGGCTCTTACCTTCCTCCTCTTCCTCTGAGTCACAGTAGCTCTTATCTTCTATGAAGCCAGAACTAGCTGAGCTTCCGGTGCTGGCCACACTCTCCAGGCGGCGCTTCATGAGTTCGCTCAGCTCACAGCCTGACCCCGATGACACCGCTTTACCATCCTGGCTCTGACCAGCACACATATATCATGTTAAATGAGATGAGGTTCAATGCTGCTGCTGACATGCAAGGGGTTTTACCATATGGTTGTCAAAATATTCACTCCCTGCTCACACTGCTGACAAGCGCATTATTAGTATGACGAGAAAGCAGGAGTACTACAAAGTCTATACCTTGGAGCTTGTGACTCACCTTGTAGACAAGGAAATCAGCTCTCTTGCTTCTCAAATAGTTGGACAAGTTGCCATACTTGCAGAACTCCACTATCATCATCAATGGACCTGTGAAGATTGGGATTTGTTAAGATTATTTGTGTGGCATTTCTGCTTTATTAGACAGTTCAGAGTGAAGAGAGGCAGGAAAGATGGGGATGATGGGATGGCATCAAAGGTCCCAGGCCAAATTCAGACCTAGGACTTCGCAGTTACATGGTATGTGCCTTGGCCAACTGAGCCACCAGGATGCCCAGAAGGGTTTAAGAATTGACTGGTAATTTGACGAGCAATGTCCCTTTCCTAGACTGAAACTAATTAACCATACCTGAATATCAGTATCATTGGATTAAATATCAAAGCTTCCTGAATAATTAAGCTCCATTCTGGCTCACCTCCAGGCTTGGTGCAAGCTCCAAGCAGGTTGACCACGTTCAGGTGATGGCCAATGTGGATCAGGATCTTCAGCTCTGACATCAGAGCTTTCCGCTCATTTGTCGTAGCTCCTCCTGTTACAACATAAATACACCCATTACGTACAGAGATGATGGAAAAATACACAAAACGTGTTCAGCATTGGTTAGTGCATCATTAAACACCCTGAGAGAAAGGATAGATTTTTTACTTTAAATTAGATTTTCATTTAAGCCCTTTAGTTCTGTTTAAAGATCATGGCAGCTTTATTTTCATGTAAATTTGGAATCCAAACTGCATAAATGAATAATAAGAAACAGATTTTCACTTGTATAAAGTAAAGATGTAAGATAGCAAGACTTTCCCATTTAACAAAATACGTCCATCTCACAAGAAAATTCAGTGAAGATTGTATACAAAGATAATGTATTTTCTCAGATTAAAATATATTTTCATACACAGGAGGGCATAAGTTTCATATTACACATTAAAATAAATATTGAACATGCACACATGGAGTTAATATTTCAATAGTGGTGAACATTTGCCTTCCCCAGAATAGAACGTGAAGTTCTTTCCAATTGTATCTGGGTTGTGAACAGAAGATCAGAGTATCAGAGAGATGCCTGTTTTTCTAAAGCATGTTGCATTGGCTGCTGCCTAAAGTAATTAAATAAATATTTAACTTTAGTAGAACATTTTCACTTGCATATGCACCATGCATATCCCATAGGAGTTTGTGTACTGTCAATTCCCCCCATTTTGGATTCCCTGGGTATCTATGTTGATTTCACTTGTTTACTTTCATTTTAATAACTTAAACTATCAAAAGGTCATATGTTGCATATAAAAACACATATAACACATATAAAATACACATTTATATACACATATAAAAACTATGGTGATGACACAAAGATAATTAAAAACAATTCTGTGTCCTGCCTCATACATTTCAAGAAGTAATTTTGCCTTTGCAGTTGGCATGTATAGATAATGAGAGAAAAAAGCCTGAACACTGGTAACTGGATTATTGGGGCAGCTAATGTCAGGGGTTGGCTGCTCATGATCTCATATCGATGTAAGTATGATAACAAATATAAATATTGCTTTAATAACAACAAAGTTAATCCTTCTTTCATGGTGGACATCCTCAAAGATAAATGCCGACAAAACTGGGGAAATAAAATTACTCACATTTAATCCCTGATTTTGATAAACTGCAATGTCTTCACTGAGAATTATGAATAATAATGATGAAAATCAAGATTTAGTGTTTTATGTTGTTTTGACCATCCTAATATTTAGAAGCTAGAATCTAAAGCAGTCAGGGAGTCTTTAACCAAGCCACGGTCAATTTGAGGAGGCCTGCTGCTTTCCATTATGTTTGACCTAGGAGCACGAGCAGCCAGAGAGCCTGTTTCTCTCAGAGAGCCTGTGATTAATGCTGAGGCATGATAAATGCTATGACAGTGACCAATAGATCTAACCAACAGCCCTATTTTTCATCCTCACTGAGATACATCATCCCCACATAACCAACCACTGATAAGTCATTAGCTCTACAGTTTGCTTCTCCAGTAGTGCAGAAAGCAAAGTTAGTTTGACCACATTAAACTGTAGTGAATGACTAGCTGTGCTTCTGTAGTCACTAGTCTTTCTAGCTTCAAGCTTTTCCTGTTTCCATTTTGATACGATTAATAGGGTTTGCTATGAATATTTGGAAAGATTTTGGAATGGAGCTGTAAATAATTCCTCTTAAAATCAAGTCCGGATGCAGGGGATAGTTTCCAAATGTTTGCATCTCTAAAATAAGGACAATATGAACATATTTGTTATTGCTCATTTTGTACTTGTACACTTTTGAACCCTGCATCACCTGTAGATCTTGCACAGTGTGAAGAAGTAGGCTGTCATATCTGCATACACTCAATCTCGTCATCAGGGACAGGGTTAGAGGTCTTAGCCTCTACCTCTAAATGCACTTTGTGAGGAACAGACATTGCATGCCCTGCTTTGAACCAATACTCCACACAAGCATGAATTGCAGGCACATGTGCTGCTCTAGCTCATGAGTATATAATGTGCACAATAAATAAATCCTCTGCTGTTATTCATCTGTTCTTGTTTTGCTGGACTTGAGTGCTGCCTTTGATACTCTTGATCACGGTATACTGTTGAATCGACTGGAAAACTGGGTTGGTTTATCTGATTGTGCTCTGAATTGGTTTCGAACGTATCTCACGGAAAGAAAATTGTATGTTAGTCTTGGAGCTCACACATCAGAGATATACATCATGGCTTTTGGGGTTGCGCAGGGAAGCTGTCTTGGTCCTCTGCTTTTTTCATTATATATGTTACCGTTAGGTGACATAATTAGAGACCATAATGTTGATTTTCACAGTTATGCTGACGACACACAATTATATATCGCAATGGAGCCAAATGACTCAGTTGCTTTGTGCTCCTTGACTGCCTGTCTGCCGTAGAACAATGGATGAGCAAAAACTTTAAAAAACGTAATGAGGATAAAACAGAAGTTTTATTGGTTGGCCCAAAAGATAAAAGGGAAGTAGTTTTTTAATAACTTGCATAGAAATACGCTGTCTAGTTCTCTGGGGAAATTGACTTCTTGGATCAAACCTGAAGTCACAAGTCTTGGTGTTGTCCTAGACTCTGATTTATTTTTTAAGTCCCAAATCAGCAAGGTGACGAAAGCATAATTTTTTCATCTTAAAAATATTGCAAAAGTTCGCCAATTTATTAAACAACAAGATGCTGAAAATTTTATTCACGCTTTTGTTTCGTCAAGGTTGTAACTATCTATTCTGGTTGCCCAAAAAATGCTTTAAGGAGCCTCCAGCTTGTTCAAAATGCAGCAGCCAGAATCCTTACTAGAACGAGACGCACCGAGCACATTACCCCAGTTTTATTTACTTTACATTGGCTTCCTATTGAGGCCAGAATCGATGACATTTTTTTATTTTTAACTTTTAAAGCCCTGCATGGACAGGCGCCAGGGAATTTGTCTGATACACTTCGGCCATATACTCCGGTCGCGGGATGCGGGGTTATTGGTTGTTCCGTGCATAGCCAGAAAAACGGTTGGAGGTAGGGCTTTTTATTT
>OMLI01091617.1:0-10884 GCA_900302605.1 Rondeletia loricata
CAAATCCTGGTTGAGGAATGGGATGCCATCCCACAGCAGTGTGTGACCACACTGGTGACCAGCATGAGGAGGAGGTGCCAAGCTGTTGTGGCTGCGTATGGATCTTCCACACGCTATTGAGGCTCCTGACAGTGTAAAATGAATAAAGTGTAAAAATGGCCAATATGTGTTGTTTTTTCCTTATTACTGTGGGAGAGGATTTTGGCAAATTTTTTGGGGCTGCTACCCACACGGTTAGCTGTGTTGCTCATTCTACGAATGCACAATCCTTACAAGTTGTACCTCGATGTAAAGATGACTAATCAGGCTTTCCAACGATATAAAATACAATACCAATTGGTATTATTAAAGGGGAGGAATAATCGACCGAAATAACGTCTCAGACCTTTTTTTGAGGAGTTTATATATGTTTTCTGGCTTGCAGGCTATAATTACTACCCTTTCTACGCCTAGATTTTGATTGGTCCAGATGGAAATATTGAAATAATTTTGTTTGTTTGTTTTTTTATTTAACCTTTATTAACCCAGGGTAAGCTCACTGAGCACGCATGCCCCTTTTCAGCAGCGCCCTGCTTCACATTCATACAGTTACACACAGACAATTAAAGTAAATTCACAATTTAAAAAAACAGCCTATACATTTTTACATAAATACATACAGTAGTTTTACATAGTTTGTGATTGAATGAGAAACAAATTAAAAAACTCAGAACCTTATAGTTCCAAGCTCACAAAGTGTTATTGAGAGGCTCACATTGAGAACCAACAATTAGACACTGATATAGGCATATTTTTGATGAGATTCTAAATGTACTTGTGTCTAACCTCCCAGGTGTGATGGAGAAGCTGGGCCTTGGTCCAGAGGAGCTGTTAAAGGAGAATCCTCGTCTGATCTACGCTCGGTTGACTGGGTATGGACAGAGTGGATCTTATGCCACCACAGCTGGACATGATATCAACTACCTTGCTGTGTCAGGTAATAACACACACAACATTGTGAACATTTTTGATGTTATATTTAAACATCTTGCATCAAACCAGGGGCCAGATAGGAAAGCATCAATGAATTACATTACTCATACTCCAGGGAAAGATTATTCACTATTCTCTAAGAAGCTGTATGTTATTTTTCTCTGAGTACTTACAATACATTTTGTTTTGACCCAAATCCACCTATTTCTCAGGAACTTGTCAAATTGCTAAAAGTTTATCAAAACCTAGCTGTATTCTAGCTTTGAGGAAAAGCACAACACATTTCTGTAATAATAATATCAATTGAAAACTGATACTATTTGCAGAAGTGTTAGTCAGGCGAATCTTACTTTGCATTGTATTGCAAACCATTTCCACAACCTGCAATGCATATTATATTTAAATATATTTCAGAATATTCAAAGATCTGGACATTGAAACCTTCCCTATGTGTACAATGTTGGATGTTGCCTTGTTTGGAGGCTTTTAGGAATATTTGTTGAATAGCTCATTCAATGACTATAGTACTATTATTTGTCATACTTTCATACACCCCTTTGTCCCTCTACATCTTCTTCTTAGATGTTTGTATTCAGGCAGACTCTGTTGCATCACCCATGCATATGTAAGGTTTCTTCAATGCTACTTACTGTAGACAGTTTTGTCATTTTGCACTGTGCTTGTCCTGACTAGTATAGAACTAGTATAGTCTGTGTCAGCCTTTTTTAGGTGGCATCACTCTCTGATTCATCCATCTTTCTTTTTATTTCACTCTCAGGCCTGGAAAGTGGCCATATACTCTGTTGTACTCCACTAATTGTGCTGTCTTTACATTTTGTCTATACTTATCCCTCTGTTCTTTTGTCTTCTCCCCTCTTTCTTCTGTCACAGGCCTTTTGTCCAGGCTGGGTCGTAGTGGCGAGAAGCCCTATGCTCCATTGAACCTGTTAGCAGACTTTGCAGGCGGTGGTCTTACCTGTGCTCTGGGGATAGTCCTAGCGTTGCTGGAGAGGACAATGTCAGGGAAGGGACAGATCATTGATGCTAGCATGGTAAGCTTATAGTCTTCCTGTCAAACTCCAATAAACGTGTTGCATTGCGTTACCGTCAGCAACGCGGGGATCAGCGATAGGCTGAATCCGTCGCTGGTGGAAATCCCCTTGCAGATTGTTTTGTGAGCCATTGCCGTATTTATCTCACTAAACCTGGCTCAGTTCGCCCTCCAGTGTTTAAAATGAGCAGCCGGAGTTCAGTTGGAGATGCAGCCGTGTTTAAGGACAATTGTCCTAAGGTACTTAATTTGGTAAAACATTTTACCACCCTGTTCCTCTTCTCACCAATCGGGCCCAACCCTAAACACCCCTCCTCACCCCTGCTCTTCATGCCCACTTTCTTGCATTTTTCAAAATCGCGCAGTAGGCAGAGAGAAGCTCAAACGGGGTGCAAAATTACTCTTTAAAGGGTCTATGTGTCATTTCTGCTCCAATACTGGCCTCTATCATTCAGTGATATCATTCTAACAACAAATCAAGGCTTCGCTCCTCCTCCGCCTTACTCAAGCACATGGCCGCTGCGCCCCCCCGTGTTTCAAGTAGAAACACGTTGTAGGCACATCATTTTGACTACCATGGCTCAAAGAAAAGATCTCAGTGACATTGAGAGAGGGCTGGTTGTTGCTGCAACAACCAAGATGATGATGGTATGGAATTCTGAGAGAAAGCCATCAACTAGGGGCAGCTGGACAGAAACACATACTCCTCGACTGTGATGTCTGTGCATTGGTTCACAAGGCAAAGAAAAACAGACAAGCAACTCTGAAATAGTTGCAAATGTCAATATAAAGTGTGAGCAGTCAGTTTCATCAAGGACAGTCCGTTGAGAACTTCACAGAGATGTAAAAATGTACTTCTGAGTGAAATCATGCAAAGAACACAAGCAGTGGTCTACATAACAGTGGAAAAAGTAATGTGGTCAAATGAGTCATCCTTGACTGTGTTCCAAACAATGAACATGTGGGGTACACAGCAAAGGAATTCTGTAGGCCTGAGTGTTTTGTTTCCTACAGAGATGGGTCCTGACAGCTCTGTTAATGGTGTTAGGTGTATTTTCCTGGCATACTTTTAAGTCCACTGAATCTCTTAGAGGGCAAGGTACACCTGGCATAAAAAGAGTTTCTGAGTGATCATGTTCACTCTATAGTAAGGCATTTCTGTCTTGACGAGAATGGAATATTCCAGGATGATAATGCCCGCATCCACAGTGCATGTGGTCACTGAATTCGAGTTTGTAACGGGCCCAAAAATCTAAGCCCGAACCGACCAGAACCCGCACTGGTCCAGCCCGAGCCCAGTCCGAGCCCAATGCTCAATAGAATTGTTTTAAACCGAGACCGACCCGGCCCGTCAATTTTCCTAATTAATGTCTGTCTGCGAGCGCAACTAAACCGTCAGCGCTGAACTGATGCGCTAATCTATGCTTGCCCGTGCCTTGCTGGCACCTGCACTACTACTCAAAACAAAAACAAAAAAAGCCTGGCCCGACCTGGCCCGATTGAATAATTAGATAATCTGAGCCTGAATCGGACCGACCCCTCGGGCCCGGGTCGGGCCTGGTCGGGTCCGGGTTAAAGATTACAAACTCTACACTGAATGGTTTGATGAGCATGGAAACAATGTAAACCAGATCTCAACCAAATTGTGCACCATATCAATGGAATTTGTTACAGAAGAATGGTGTTACATCCTTCCAGTAGTGTTCAAGAAAGCAAAAACAACACTAGTTTGGCAGTAATTTACCTGTAATTTCAGACATGATTACACACATATGCTGAGTGCGAGTTGGAGGAGCCACATTTTTGCATAAAAGCTCATTCCATAAAGAAAGTAGTGCACTGAGTTTACTAATCTTATAAACATCGAACAAAAAGTTCGGAAATTTGTGTTTGGTAGATTATTTCTCTGTTGTAACAATGCTTCTTGGCAATACATTTTATACCGTTGGAAAGCCTGTTTATTTCCCTTTTAAATGATGCCCCATTTGTAAGGAACATGCATTTGTGGGATGAGCAGCACAGCTGTCCATTTACCGGTGACCATTTTGTATTTTTAGTAGCCATCTTTAATTTTGTGAAAAAAGTTTCACTTTGAAAACATACTTGCCATACATACTTGCCATAAATATATTATAATCTGTAGCAGGGCCTAGGCGTTACACCTGTGGCGGGGGATACAAATGGCGTAGGGGGCGACGAGGAATGTGTAGTTCAGTCTGAGACTGCAAACACCCAATAAAGTCTACTACTACTACTAGGTCTGAGGGGAAATTAGAAAATTCCTCTAAAAAAGCAGCAAGAATATAATAATATAAGTAAGAAGAATTTAAGAAAAGTTTTGTGAATGAGGCCTGTTGTCTCCTGCACATGTAGTTCTACAGCACCAGTTTAGATGAGACAACTTTGCTTCCTGTAGTAATCATTCGAATGTGGTGCTGGCTGCAAATTATATTTTTTTTTGCTTTGATTGTACATTTTGTATTTATTTATGTAACAACCAGGAACAGCTTCCCTGCAGGAACCCAATTTTGCTGCAAAAACATGATATATTAGTGCTTTTGCTGTTCTACATAGTGCACATGCTGACTGCAGAGTAGTTTAACATGAGTAAAATCAATGCAGAATATTTCAAGAGATGAAAAGCATTTCTGCACCACACTCGCATTATAAATCAGTGGCCATCAAAAATTTTACATTTATATTCAGACAGTTTTCATTTAGACACACACCAAAGCCCCCATGTTCTCTCTCTCTCTCTCTCTCGTTCTCTCTCTCTCTCTCTCTCTCTCTCTCTCTCTCACGCACTCCTTAGGTGGAAGGAGCAGCATATGTGGGTTCATTCATATGGAAATCTCGTAGCATTGGTATGTGGGACCGTTACAGAGGAGAGAACATGTTGGACAGTGGAGCACCCTTCTATGATACCTACCAGACCTCTGATGGAAAATACATGGCTGTGGGAGCCATAGAACCACAGTTCTACAAACAGTTACTTCAGGGTTAGTAGTATCCACATGCAATGGGATGTGCAGTAAAAGAGATGATTCTATGGAATAAACCTCTAAGATATTTAACATTTCTTTATTTTCTGTCATTTTGCCATTGCCACAAATTTCTCCCTGCAGATTACGTTAATTATTTTTTTCTAGGCTTGGGATTGGACGCTGGAGATTTACCTCCTCAGATGAGCTTCAGCGATTGGCCAGAGCTCAAACGGATCTTCACAGAGCGTTTTGCCTCCAGAACCCAGGCAGATTGGTTGAATGTTTTTGATGGGACAGATGCCTGTGTTACACCTGTGTTGTCTTTCGACGAGGTGAGCTCCCACCCACACAATCAAGACAGAGGTTCCTTCATCAAGGACTCCCAGGGGGAAGAAAGCCCCCGGCCAGCCCCAGTCCTCTCCCGGACCCCTGCAGAACCTTGCCTGTCCCGCGACCCTATTATTGGAGAACACACACGTCTGGTCCTAGAGGAGTATGGCTTTAGATCAACAGAGATAGACCAAATGCAAGCAGCAGGAGTTGTAGAATGTATTGCTGCCAAGGCAAAGTTGTAGAGGACCATGGGTCAAATCCTCACTTGGAAATCCACACATATCCCCTGTGTCTTCTTGTATTAAGTTTTGGGGGAAACTGTTTGGCACAGTTGGACCTTGATAAGACAGTGTAGGGACACAATTGATTATAGTAATTGGTTTGGACAGTAGCACACAAGTGGTCATGTGGGGTGTATGTGTTGGTCTCCCACAGTAAAGTTGCAATCAATATTCCTTGTACCACCTGTCTTCTGAAGCAACATTTATGGCGTGCACAGGGGGGTGAGGGATTAAAATTACCCCAGGATGTCAGAGTTCACTCATGCAATACAATAGGTAGGCAATTTCTTTTACTTTTACAGTGGTAGCCGGAGAGAATCCCTGACAATTAATATTCTAGAGGTCTACTAACGTAGTTTTTCTCGGAGTGAATCAGTGATTTCAATCCCCTTTAGTAATTTATAGGAGAAATAAAGTAAATAAATAAATAATGAATAAATAGTAAATAAAGTCCAGATTGCATTAAAATCATAATACACTAGATTACATTACAAACATTGTCCTGCAATTCTAATACCCTCCAGACAGCCGGGCAGGATAAAATGCCTGTGCACTATCACCAGACCTCATGGTAACTATACAGTCCAGATAGGGGGAAATCCATGGACAGTGCCAGCAGGAGACAAAGTACCACCCTATTATACTGTAGGTAGCTGGCTAGTTAGCTAAGTTTCTCCAGGCGTTATACTCTAACCTCTACGTTACTGTTATATGTACAATGGTAGTTTGCAGTAACATTAACTAACAAAAGTGCTGCTAGCTAACCCGTGTCTGCATTTCACAACATTCATATAGGTTTACGGAGATGAAAGTCATCCATTACATGTTAGACCTAGCTAAGCAATCGACACATCTTCTGGCTTTTTTAACGTTAGGCACCAAACGAACACACATTTATTTTTCACTCACCTTTTGCTCTTCCACTAATGCAATGGCTTCCACTGGGACCCCTCGAACACGTAAAAAGTTGGTTAAATCCGACATTTTCGGCCAGCGTGTGTTCTAATGGGTTTCTGCTCCTATATTATGCAAAGTCACTCACTGAAGTTGTTACCTTGTGGGCATCCAGAATTCTGACTTTATTCTCAGAATTCTGACTTTAATCTCAGAACTCACGTGGCCCTAATCCTCTTCCGTATTTACGGGACATGCAAATGATCAGAAGTGGGCGGTGGTGCCAGAATAGCGCAAGCCGGAAAACTGAGGCGGTAAACCCCGTTTATGAATAGGGAAAATGCCTACCGCCACGGTCTTATCAACTACCGTGTCGTTAACCCTGACGATGAGATTTATGAATATGGGCCAAAGGATTTAATGTCACTGTTCACTCCTTAATGTGAATCCATCCATGCATCCTCCTCAGAACTCTGAAAACAGCAGTTATACTATTGTGACCTTCTCTTCAGGCAGTATAGTATAACCCTATTGACTGCTGATGAATATGGTATGGACCTGGGTTCTCTCACACCCCTTTAGAGAAGGTGTGTAGCTGTAGCAGACAGTATATATGAAGGTGACTTGAAGTAGTAGAAACATTAGCATCAGAGAAATATGCATGAACAGTAAATCAGTAACCTCCATTATATACATATATTACACACCACGGTGCCACCTTCCAATAAGCATCACCACATAAGGTTTTGGCCAATAAGAGAACTCTATATACACAATATAAACACATTGGCAATCAGCAGTATCTTAAACTGCAATTCAGCAGAAATATTAATACTGTTCTTCAGTGGTGGGAACAGCTACCTGCAAGCACTGAGTCACTGGAGTGATGAAAATACTGTACATTGAGCAAGCATTGAACTTCAAACTCCAAAAAGTATCCCCGGCAGCTCTCTGTCTTCACAATCGTCAACCTCCTGGTTCCCCACTTCATGTGCAGCTCCCCTGTAAGGCACCACGGGCTAGCACAGAATGAAACTGGACAAGTATTAAGGGAAATAGGTTTTTGCAGTTCATTCATTAGTAATCTTATTTTGTGCATTGTAATTTGTAGCCAATCACTGTCACCTGTGTAATAATTATTCCATCACTTCATTGCAACCCACTAAGTGCTGCTTTTGGCTGTTTAAACCATTAGATGCTCAGGCCCTCTGAGATGACACTCCTAATTATAATTAATTAACTTTATTGTTGTTAAGCTTACACAAGATTGTTCGGGTGTTATTTGAAAAGTTGATTAACGTTAATAAATTTTAAAGTTTGAAGCCAGCGCTATAATGATTGGAATTGTTATGTTTGTATAATAATAATAATAATGGATTGGATTTATATTGCGCCTTTCCATCACAGTGTGATGCTCAAGGCGCTTACAGAAACCATTATTCATTCATACACATTCACGCCGGCAGTGGTAAGCCGTGGCCACAGCTGCCCTGGGGCAGACTGAATGCAGTAGAATGAGATAATTAAAATGATGCTGAACTAGCCAGTGCAAACAGAAAGGAAAGCTGTTCCATGTGTAAGATCGAGTGTGACATAGTGTGACTCTGAATTGTAATTATTGGATATGGGATATTGAAGTGCCTTTCAGAAATGTTACAAAGGTGTCTGGAATTAAACATGTTTTTCCTTAATTTCTAATAAAAATAACTCCAAAGATTCTCCTTGACCATTTTGTGCATTTAATGGTGCCATTTGATTATGTAATCTAGGCTAAGCTTTAGTCAGGGTCTTGAGCTTTAGTTCGCATCACTTCCAGTGTAATGGCAATGACTGGGTATGAAAACAATATTTGGATTGGCTTTGTAGCTGAAGGATAAGCCTATAGATGGCTTTTAGATAATAGGATATAGCTCAGAGGTTTACTCCAGTGTGCATAGCATTATCATGAGACAATTGGTTTTAAGCTGTATAAGGTATCAAGATTTTGAGATAAACTTTTAGATGCGAAGGGCAGTGGCAGGAATTTCAGGACTTAACGGGAACTGCCTCATCAGGAGACTATATGGTCCTGAACTATGTAGGGGATAGGAAAAGCACCAATATAAATGTAACAATGAGATATGTTTGCTGTGCCATGTTTCAGATGGCATACATGACATAAATAATTCAGCCTGAATGAATAAATGTTTTATGCCATTTGATATTCCATAAAAGAGCACAGAGGAGCATAGTGGCCCAAAGAGAAGTATAGAAATGCCATGTGTTTGAAAAGTTGCATTGCACTACTTATTCAACTCCTGCTTATCCAGCATGACTGACCATCTAAGAGGAAAACTGCAATAATGTACCCAGCCATGTGAAAACGTTTTTCGTATCTGCACTCCCATGCTTTCCATCAACCTGTGATATGATCTCCAATGCACAGTGGGTTTAGTTGTTTTAATTGTGCCTGCGATTACTAAGGTGAGATGTGGAAACAATTAATTCCCGGGGTAATTTATTTACAGTCTTGAGGAGTGAATTATTCTAGAATGGGTGGATTAGATGCTTTTGTTTGACGTACATAAGTGTACCGATTTTCTTTGGGTTCCCATTTAGAAGCTTTATTATTAAACTGTTTTGACAGTACCCACCCAGACATCAGTGTGTGGTGAACTGTATTATTTATTTGTTAGTTTGTTTCTCAATTTTAACCTTCTACTGTTACAATAGAGCTCAGAGAGTGGTGCAAAGGGATGGGTTACAGAGGGATTGTGGGCCAACCACCTCAACATCCAGTGTCCATTCCTTCTGAAGTGCCTTTTAGCAATGCACCAGGAACCTAACTCTATATGACTAGCACAGTGGCTTCGTGGTTTGAGTGTGCACCCTGAAAATGGGAAATTGGGGTTTCCTAGCTATACTGACGACCCCCTCTGCTTGAGACTCAACAACCAATGAAAACATTTGATGGTAATGGCCTTTTAAAGCATACTATTCACAGGGTGTAGCTGTACATCATGTTGCCGCGCGCTGAAGAAGCTTGCATAATGGCTCTTTACTTGTAGGGTTGGTTCCAACATCTAACTTGAACACAACCAACAGCTTTGTTCACCCAGACATCTATTCTTTTAGTTGTTCTTGATGTGCTATTACATCCACTCAGTTGTGGTGCAAGACCATAAGGCATGCAGGTATGTGTGGAATGTCTGTGGTGTGACTCCAAACATCTGACTCTCACCATGCAAGGCCAAACACAGGGTTACTGTAAGGATGAAGCACGAGATTAGTGTAGGCTTCAAACAAGGTTTAATACACACTAGTCCCGCGGGGCCAAAATCCGGGCCCGTCACCGTCTGAGCGGGACCCCACCCGGTACCTGTGCCAAATCACAATGCTGTCGGGCTGACGGTGTCCGAGGAAATCGGAAGACAGACAGACAGACAGAGATACAGACAGACGGAGGTTTGCTCTTTTAGATAAGCTGACATGTGCAAAGTAGTTGCTATTGGACAATTTATTCTCCATGGTGTACCTGGTTTAATCAGTAAAGTATAATTAAAGAGGAGACAACAAATATTTGAAGAACTGAAGCTCCAAAATGTGTCTTTGAAGTGGTGAAGACAATCACATTACAGATTTGACATGGAAATGACTTTAAACGGAGGACATTGTAGGCCAGTCAGCTGCTTACACACACGTTCCATTCATAGACAAGTTGTCATTGGATTTGCTGCTTTGCAAAATTTTGGACACCATGACTGCATAGAAAGTAATTTAACACCTGGGACGACAGGTTGTTTGATTTGTGTTATCAAGGCTCTGCTCTCATCTATATGTCTTATCTATCTGTATGCATTGTGAAGCTATAGGGACATTTTCACTGATGATTACTATTTAGCTGTTGCCACTGTTAATGATGGACAGCACAGTAGTACCCTATTTGACCTTTGGAGAAGTTTGAATTTGAATTGGTGGCAGTATCTACTAAAATCCTTTCAGACATGTCTTCAGGGAAATTCACCATCCTCTGATCTGCTGCACCTACTGGCACATGATATTGCTTCTGCAACAAAGAAAAACTACTTTTTCTGGTTGGCTCTCTGCCGTGCTTTTCAGTGATTTTAGAACAATTAAGAAGTGTTATTTGGCACAATGCACTCGGAGTCATTAACACCATTGTATTAAGAAAGAGAGAATGCAAATGTTCATTTTTAATCTGAGTTAAATAATAATAATACAGTGTTATTCTTCTCCACCAAGCAGTATAGTTCTTGAACAGCAGCTAAACAAAGTGGCTGATGAGTGATGAGGGAGATTTTCGGTTAGAGCTTTAATATTTAAATGAACTGTTATGTGGTCACAGGTGTGCGTTTATCATGTAGGATTT